>PVIA01009342.1:0-62270 GCA_004024845.1 Tonatia bakeri
GGGTTGAGCAGATAATCTGTTAACTTCAAGGAGAAGGAAATTAAAAAACATGAACTTTCAGAAATTAAACTATAAAATAACCTGTGAATTATCTACCACTCACTGAGTACAGTTTCTCTTAACAGACCCATCTTTGCTATCACTGATATTTGTTAGACTTAGTCTTTTCCTGTTAGTACTACATACATGTTGTCAATCTATGATTAGTGAAAATACGTAAAGGTTGATGCATCATTGATGCATAAGAGCATAAAAGAAATAAACATATAGGAAATAGAACTTTACAACATGTCATAAACATAAGGAGTGACTGATTTTAGTATGAAGACTAAAACATATGAACTAGGATATGTGATTATCTGAATGTGGTGATAAGCAACTAAACAACAAAAATGCTGGCTAGACAAAGCAAAGACATTGGATCCACTAAACAAAGATTTTAAATCAATTCTGTAAAATATGCTTGAAGAACTAAAGGAAACCAGGAGAATCATGTCTCAACAGAGGATATCCATAGTTACAAATTATGAAAAGGAACTAAACCAGTGGTTTCTAATGCATTGTGAGGGTAGAACTACGCATGCGTCAGGGTTGCACTCCTAATATCGAAACCACATCTCATTACTAATAATAAGCAAAGAAGAACGAGCTGTTTGCAAAATTCCTCTCTTAGAAGAGACATTCTCATAGACTGGTTTTTAGTGGCTCTGAATGTGTAGGAGTAAACATGGTGGGAGTGCTAGTAGACTCCTGTTTTCTTCGATGGAAGAACTACTTTGATTTCTGCAGTTTAATCTTGCACTTGCTTACATAAGAGCAAAATACTCACCAAACTTTCAATGTGGTTTATGTTGGTGAACTGTACTCTAGGAGAAAATGCTGCTCCTTGTATTCTGGGTCATTGGTGCGCCGTTTCGGAGGTTGGAAAACGCTGTGTGTCTGGACTGAGGCAACAGTGGGTAGACAGCAGAAGAGGAGAGTTGCAGCCAGTAGCGTGTCTGAACATCGTGCTCTTACCAAACTGTGGTCACTGGGAAGTGTACAAAAAAGTGGGCAGTAGATCCTTGATGCTAGTTGATGTTGGAAAAGGTTAGCATGTAAACCCCTAATCATGATGAAATGGAGGCATTTTTAAGGATAACAGTTCCTTGAGAGGCTGTTTCTACAAGTGGGATGTGAAGATTAGAAATGGGCGCGACCTTCCCTCTTGTCCTTCTTCTCACTTCCTAGCTCAGATAGACTCACCATCCAGAGCTTAAGGGAAAGAAGATCACCTCACAGCTTGGGAACAAAGAGGGTGCCTTTTAAGTCTGAAATCTAAATGATTTGAAAGGGAAACTGACTAGCCTGAAGGAGAGCTTGGAAAGGAAGGAAGAAGGTCAAATGTGTGAAGACTCATTTTCCCTGAAGTCCTGTCCTCAAACTAAGTCCATAGCAGGAAGCGTTACAGAACCCTTAATTCTTATTCAATGATCTGAATGTGAAAGAGGTGCTTCCAGCCGGTGTTGGGAGAAGAGTCTGTCCCCACCCCGGGAGAAGCCACTAAATCATCCTGGTGCTGCAATGCAGAAACAGTGGTGTGCGAAAAACCCAACACCAATGCCAGATGGTGTGTGAGGAGGACCAGGAGCTGCTGTGGGCACCGGGAAAGCATGCAGAAGTTCAGGAGTGGAGCGTGGGTGTGGGCAAAGGGTCATGCCTGGACGGGAGGAAGAACATCAGCATGTTGTGATGAGGCACGTCCCGACTGACCTGCAGCAGATGACCGAGAGCAGAGCAAAGCTGCTTGAATGTCAGGGTCATTCACTGCCTGTGTAGATAGATGACCAAGAAGGGGTCCTCTTGCACTGCCCAGGACTAACTAAGTTCAGGGTCAGCAGGAATGGGGGGAGGAAGCTGACAGACATATAATCCTGAATTGCCTGAGCAATCCATGAACTGGACCGAGTTCCTCTGAAATGATTAGATTGATTTTCTCCATCAGGCAGAATAGGAGCTCAAGAGAGAAAATTAGATTGAGTTAGGGAAAAAATGCATTTTTCATACCTGAGGGTGTAGCTGAGAAATTCATCACCTCAGTATGACTCCAACTGCTTTGCTAAAGTAGCTTATCAGAGACACAGTTAATAACCTGCTGGCTTGTGAGAGCCCTCTGTGAGCTGCTCTCCCCAACTCAGAACTGTCAGGCCGGCTGCTTGAAATCTGCCATGGAGGGAGCATTTACACCACAGGAATTGACAAATGCTATCAAAGCAGACTTTTCCCCCCAGAGAACAACTTATTAAAAACTTACCAGCATACCACTTACCTGGACTTATCTCTTATGAGCCAAAATAGAATGATGTTGGGGAAAAAGATATTGCAATTTCTTATAAAAATTGGACTGTCATGCAAAATATTTAATATCTCATTTCTGCCTTTTTTTCTATTGTGAAAAATGTGAGGAGAGTTTGTTAATAGTGTTTAGATTGTTCAAAAACATAAAATCTAACTACCCAAACAAAAATACTTTTTCATGTTCCCGGGGCTTGATTATTTGATGCTTTAAAAAATTTATAAACACATTGTTTTGTATATTCACAATGCACATCTTCTATCTCTGTCAGTGACACATAGTGTGAGTTAAGATTTTTTATTTAGTTAATATGAAAAGTGAGAAGTTAAGCCAACTGGCTGTGGAAACTGCCCATATAGATCAAACTGTCTATCACCAAGCTGGGTAAGAGAATGGAAATACTATACTCTTATAAATCAATATCAATAATCACACTTACTAGTGATCTAAAAACATTGCTTATTGTGTACATTTCCAATTGTGGATGGTCTCTTTTTAAAATCAGTTTACCTAGAATTTGTGATGCACATGTGTGCCAGACACAAAATGCACACTACGTGGTCTTCAGGTGCTACAGGTTGGACAGCTGTTTTCTCCCCTTGCAGGAAACGCTGTCTACACTCTAGCTCCACTCTCCTCTCTTTCCTTAGTGACCGCTGCCCTCCTCTTGCCCTCTCCCTCCCTTCAGTGCAGTTACTGCCATCCTGAAAAATGGGCCTTCCCTTTGTCTGCCTTCATGTCAGTTCATGTCAGTTCATGGAGCCTTGGAAGGCTCCAGCCCTTTATCTCCACCTTGCACAATCCTACCTAGAATCTACACGAACTATTCCTATTTCCCTAATCACTCAGCCAGAGGTGCTCCCCACTTCCTAAACTTCTTGAGTGTATGTTCTGTTTCCGCTCCACGTACAGTGTGTCTCGCCCGCTCATGTGTCATCTTACTCTTTCATAAAGGCGAACTGCAGTGTATGTGAAGCTGCAGCCTATGTTAAGAATGGTCTCTTGGAGTCAGACTGTGTTTAGGGTTTTGCCTGATTTTATTAGAGCCCTGTGACCTTTCACAGGTGACTTTACTTCCTGTTCCACCAGCCTATTCATGTCTAAAAAGGACAAAAACAATATAGTTTCCCTCCCTTGGGCTTATTGTGAGAATCCGGTGAGTTAGGACAGTACATTGCAGAACACAAAGGTGATTTCTTTTTATAGCTGGCAGATCCAGAGTCATTCCTATCATTTCTTTTGATTATGTGCTGATGGGTGTACTGATGACATTTTGGTTCACGTTTTTAGGAGGTAAATTGTGGGTATTAATGATGGTGATCAGAATGATGTTGGTACTTCCTTATATCCTGTAGTTTTCTCTCTTTGAAAAGTTTGTGTGTGATTTAGTCCTGGGAACCATAACCAGTCAATGTGACTAGGGAGATAAATTTTCTAATTTTTTATGAGGAATGGCATTTAGGGATTTTAAAGAAGGTGATGTAACCTGGTTTCTTGTGCTTCCATAATTTTTATGAAGAATTAGAAGTATCCCAAAATGTCCTAGCTCCTTTTGGATCTAGTTTTTAACATCTCATTTCTGCTTTTTTTCTACTTTGAAAGATGTGAGGAGAGTTTGTTCAAAATATAAAATTGAACTACTTTGTAATCTATACACAAACCAGAATAATTTAAATTTTAAGACATTTAATTAGGTAAGACACTTTATTAAATCAATATTTAACCAATACTCATTTGTTCATTGGAATTCAAGACACATTTCAGATACTCAAAAAAAAAAGATTGATGAGAATTAATCAGAATGTTTCTAATAAAAGAAATGGTGAAAAGAGAGTTTAAAGTCCTTTGAAATTTTGATTTTGCTCATTAAAAAGTCTGTTGCTTTACTTTGTTACTAGAAGTCTAAATAAACTCTTACTGCCCTTTGACCTTCTGCAGTCATCTCAGAATCTGTCTGATTTACAGTATTTCAGTTGCTCTGAGTGTGGCTGGATCAGGACAGTAAGAGTTTACCCGACGGCAAGTCTCACTTTTATGTCTGACCAGCTCACATTAGTTTTTACAAGGCTGGATTCAAATATGACAATGGTATTCTAATTTGGAATTTGATTCATAGTTACCTGTTTAATGAGCATAAATTAACTCAGTTCCCTTATATTACAAAGCTCTTGTATGTGACAGGCTGGGTTGCGGGAGGGGTGGTATTTGAGCTGCCGCTGAGAGGTGGAGGGAAGTCCCGGTTGAGTGAGAGACACAGGAGGAATGCATGTAATTCGATGAAACTGTGGAGGATGCCGGTAGACTTCATGGCAAGTTGTACTGTTTTCTGAAGCTCCAGTGCCAGAGTAAAGTTGTATTAGATGCTGTGCCAAAAAAGGTGCCCTTTGTTACCAGGAGGAAAATTATTCAGCCTGCTAGTACCAAAACAACTCTAGGAACAATGGCAAAAACAGATTGGTTGTTGAAGAGGCACATACTGAAGATTGCTAGGAAGGGTAGGCCAGCAGGCAGGAGCACAACATCCTGTCTTCCTCTCCAAGCCCCATAGACTAAATCAGATCCCACTGGCCTTGCCCCATTCTCGTCATCCAGGAAGAGCCGCCCCTCTGTTCTAAAGTGGAACTCCACAGCATCTTCTGTACTTCCTCAGGGTTCTTATTTCTTCCGTTTTACATCTTTCAAATTCCCCTCCCACTAATCACTCCTTATTCTCAGCACCACATCCAGAAAGTTTTCCAAGTTTTCGTCCTTGACTTTGCCCTCTGCCTCTTCCTTGCCCTCCCACCATCTAATATCTGAAGGGTTAGCCTCAGGTCAGCAGGTCCTGCCGGTTCCGCCTCATTGGGCTGTCTCCGGTGCTTTGACGTCTCTTCACCCTTCCCTTTAATCAGTTCCCAGTGATATGCCCAGAAACTTGCAAATAAACACAGAAAATAATTCTTTAACCGAGTGGTTGAAACGATAAGGGCTTAAACTGAGGTACAGATAATGAAAAGGCTAAAGTGACCATGAAAATCACTTTGGAGGCAAAATGGACCAGATTTAGCAGTTTCTATATAGAAATGTCTATTTTTATTACTGACAGAGAATAATTAGGAAATGACCCCAAGATTTTAGTCTGAGTGACTTGAAGATGTGAAGTGATGTGGCCATCTGGTTTTGGCAGGAGGTAGGGCATTCATTTTTGGAATATTGAGTTTGATGTATTTATAGGGCATCCATGAATAGATATATAGGAAGCGTTCAGGATTTGGGATACAAATTTCAAAGGAAAGTCAGAGCTAAAAATAAAGATTCAGGCTTCATCATCCAAAAACAAAAAATTAAAAATTGCAGCCAGAGGCATGAGACGCACAGTCTACTGAGAATGTAAAATACAAGAAGAGGAGAGCTGTATTAGCTTTTGAACAAGAGTAGAGATCGGGAGCTTTCTGAAGGATGCTGCAAAGGGCTGGCCAGAGAAGGTGAGACAGACAAACAAATGAGAATCTGCAGTGTCACACGGAGCTACAGGAGAAGCTCGCTTTAAGTGACAGATTTTTGATCACGACTTCTGATCCAGAAATATCTCCTGATGGTTTTTTTCTCAGTTCATTTATTGAGCTAGATGAATATTCTAAAGACACAGGATGTCAGCATAGCAGAGCGAAAAGCTTCTTTTTTTGAAAGCATCATCTCTCAAGAATCATGAAAATATCCTGACTTCGTTATGAAAGCTCTACTTGTAGGCCTTCCAGGAGTTCCACATAATGTCCATGCCATCCTGTTATCCCCTCTTATTTTTATATGAAGGAGCATAAATTGCTAGAACATTTGTATCCAGGCTTGCATATAATTTTGCCAAGATGATAGACTTTAGAAATTTTATGAAGGGTGTATAATACAACACAATGTTCTTCTACTCAGTTATATGCATCTGTTGAAGGAAAAAGTGGTGCCTTTAAATAAAACTATAAGGCTCTTGACATTTATGTTTGACTGTTGAGCTCGGCTGACTCTGGAAATACTACCTTCCTATTTCCTAAAATTACAAATTGCTAATTTAAAAAAAAATTACTTCATTGAAGTATGATTGTGTCAGGGCCCAGGGAAGGCTTCCTCCAAATATCCCACGATAGCATATCGATTATTTTGCATTAAAGTTACTTAAGACACAGCCAGTGCAAGAACACTCTGACCTCTCTGACCTTCTGTCCTCCTGAAAGCAGGCTGTAAAAAACCCAGAGAAAGGTGCCCTCCCTGCACCTGGGTGCTAATGAGAGCAATATCCTCATCACCAGTGAGGGAATTCAAGGCTGAGAAACTTGCCAAAACAAATATTACTCTTTTTTACTAATTTACTACCCAACCCCAACTTTGCTTTGATTCCTCACTAATGAGCACCCAAATCTAAGTTTCTTTGTCCTGTGAGTTCTTCACACATTTACTGATTTTTTTGTCACAAAGTATAAAAGGCTGACTGCTTATTTCATTTCTTGGGGCATCATTTATGATCTCCCGTGTGCATGTATTAAATTGGTTTTTCTCCTGTTAATCTGGTCAATTTTATTTTTAGTTCACCCATAAGAACTCAGATGTGTTAGGGGGGAAATTTCTCTCCCCTGATAATTGGTATCCAGGAACCTGTGCATATTTAGTGTGTACAACTTGATGAGTGATGAAACCATCACTGTAGTTAGGGTTGTACACTCATTCATCACCTCCAAAATTCTCTTTCTGCCCCTTTATTTATTTATTTTATTAAATTAAATTTTTATATTTTGTGCTAGTTTTCAAAATTAAAATGCAAAATTCTGAACTCTGAAGATGCATATCGAACAGCAACAACAAATTGACCTTAATTTTCTGTTTGTTTCTAGTAAAAGAATATAGTAAGGCAGTAACAATTGCAACACAATAATCCATGCTGGCAATTGATTTTTCATTTTGCATAGCAAAAGAATTTGCATTTTGCAATTACTGCAGCAGTTGTCATGCACGCGCATCGAGCTGCCTGTGCCCTGAGGCTGTGTTTCGGTTGCCCCGTTCCTCTCTGCAGTAACAGAGGGTGTGGGAGAATGCAGGGGTGTGGATGAGATTCTCACTATTGCCAGAAGCAATTTGAAATTGGCTGGGCAGAAGCAGACCTATTTTTTTTGTCCGTCTTTTCTGATCCAGAAAATGTTTGCATTAACTCTCATTCCCAGCTGGAAGCACGACTTTATTATGACTCAGTGGATCAATATACATTGAGAACCATGAACTATGATAGGTGGGCTGACAATTGTACGAAAGGCCTCATTGGTTTGAGTGGAAATGAGGTTGCTTTGTGAGACTTTCTTTTTATCAGAAAGGACAATTCAGGACTTTCCATTATACATTACAAATAGAAATAGGATGGAGATAAACAGAGCAAAATGATGTTTCTTTTCTTTTTTTCCTTCCTGCCTGTACTTCCTACCTTTCACATCCTGACAGGCTCAGTCATGCTCCCTCAAAACAAATTGATTTTTATCTTGGTGGAGGCAGGGAAAGAGTTGCCTACTCTTTCTAATACAAAATAATTAGTGCTGTGTAATTTTAGAAGGTATTTATAACTCTGTTTAGGAGATGCAATGACAAAATTATAAGTCTGTAACCATAGGTAAAATCAGGTTAATAAATACATGTCTTGATTAGAAAAACCACCCAGCAGTGGTTTGTTACGTTTGTATATGTTTGTACTCTTTACTATTTTAGCATAATATAATATCCCAAAGTCAAATGTATTGAAATTGATTTTTTTTACATACCAAGGTAAAGAAATCGTTTAAAACACACATAATAACTGATAATTTAAAAAATTTAAATGGCTGTCAATCACTGGTAAAATTCATGGTAATGTATTATAGTTTTGATATAAATCACCTAAGAGCATATTTCCCTCTATATTTTTAACAAAATCATAACCCTGTGTGTTCCTCTATATCTGGATATAGGCCAGAAGCCAGCTCCATCTGGCTAGGGTGCGCGATGTTAGAGGAGGAAGCTCATCTGTGTAGCAAAAGGGTCTGCAATGAAAACATTTCCAGAATTGAGTGTGTGCACAGGAGAGTATCGTACCTGCTGGTTTCAGACTCTACATTCTATCTGTGTCCTCCTCCGTTATGCTGTTGTAGAACATTATATCTATTACAGCCAGTAGATTATGTATGTGGGTGTCTGTTTTTTTGGCTTGTACCAAAAATCATTGTGAGTGTTGAGTGATTGGGCTGTAGAGGCGCTAACACGGCTGTGTTAATACTCCATATATGGCAGAGTATTTTTGAATCAGATAGGTGTGTCGATTCTGGTTGGCTACCTATGCATATATATACTATACATGCAGATAATCTTGTTCTTGACAATCTTCATATAGTTTTATAAAATTATAACTTATATAGAATGCATAATCAGCAGTGTTTGGGATGTTAGGTATGCAAAGAATTAATCATTTTCTCAGGCCAGTTTTAGATCTCTGAGTCTGCAGGTTATGTTAGTAGTTGATGAATAAACAGTATAGTCAGAATGTTAGCAGCTGTGAGTGTTGTTTCAAGGTGAGAGGGAGAGCCTGTTTGCTCTTCATTCCAGAGACTGCCCCCTATATATGCCCACATATCAGATTACTTCGAGCCCCCTCACCTCTGCTGGCAACGTAGCCTCCTTTGGCTGTGTCAGTTTCTTCAAGGTAAATTCTTGGACTTTCTGACTTATAAATCTTTCTTCTACTCCTTTCTAAAATGACAGTTGACACAGGAGGAACTTAGATGACACCATGGTGTGTTTGGGCAGGGGGCTTCCCTAGTGTATGTTGGTCGTTGTGCTGATGTCCACCACAAGACTACTGGTTGGGTCCGGCGACCCCGGTCCATGATATCTGCTGAGTGTGGTTGGGTTGGACCTCACCGTGGATGTTTGTTGACATGCATTGCCAAGTTTAGTGGCCAGACTATCCCACTGATTGCTCCCTTGGTCAAACCATTGCCCTTGCCGGCTGGGCCCTGTGACACTTCTTGTTGCTGGTTCACAGGTGGAGCAGAGGTGCAGTCCCTTTTGTACTTTCACTGCATGAAGAGTCCCTCTGACTGGCTTCTAGTCAGACCCTCATTCCCTTCCAGGCATTACTCTCTGTCTTCTTCTGCGAGTGTGGAATGGATTCTGGGGAACATGATTCATTAGGTAGAGAATGAAAAACAGATTATCGTAATAAAATTATCTACTGACAAAAATTTCTCTGAACTGAGCTAAACGTACAGGAAAGACTTAATTAGCAGAGGGGGTCAAGACTACAGCAGCAGGAGAGACTGAACTCAGTTCTGTTGAAAGGAAAGGTGGGGGAGTTTTTAAGGTCTGAGCTGAGCTAGTGGAAAAGCACTGGAGAACATCAGCGGGGAGGCTGGTCGATGTGATTAGGTCATTTATGTTTGCTAATTAGTGCTCATCGAAGTTAGGCTCCTACCCTCCCACAGAGACTGGAGGTTGGGGCTCCATGTTCTTGATGATTCCATTTTGAAGGGATGACTCTCAGGTCCTTGGGAAAGATATTCTTGAATTGCAAAACTGGAAAATTGATTAATAAAGATTTATATCTCAAGGGGCAGAGAAATATTTACAATCAGAAGATTTCTAGATTAAACACCCTAAACAGAGGAAGGCCAGAGGCCTAGAGTCGGGAAGAAACTGTCTAAAGTTCAGTCAAGTGGAGGGGGCATTAAGGTTGTCTTGGTCACAAGCACCACCAGTAATTTTCCCCACTGCCTACAGAATAAATATTTTCACAATGAAGTAGCACTTAAAAATGAGTAAGTCTTGGAGTTACATAAGGCATGTGTATTCAAGACTGAATTTGACAAATATCTAAGCCTATAGGTAAGCATATCTCACTAATTGGGAACATGATGCTATGTTAAAATGTTTTAGCATTTTTACAAATTGGGAAAATATTAAGTTATTTAACCAATCACGTGCTTAGTATTGGTCTTGCACTTTTTTACCTTTACAATCTATGCCCTAATAATGCTGGCTTTTCCAATCATTATGTGTAAATGATGTCCGTTGGGTACCAGAAACTGACTTTCATTTGTTGACCCAAAGGAAGCGATATGAGGACATTTGACTCATGACAGCTTATCATCTCTGTCTGGCTGGGGAAGATTAAAAAAATGGTAGGGAAGCAAAAAATGATTTTTCGCCCTCTGGGATATTGTCAGTTTGCTCGTTCTGATGCATGATGTCATTTGCTGAAAAGACCTGTCTCCCTGTAATAGATCTAAATCGAAACTTTTAGAAAAGTGTTATAATGGGCTTAGAGAAAGCACAACATCAGCAGGTCCTGATTATCATCTGAATTTCTAGACATCATGTGTTAAAAGTAATTTTTTTAAAAAACTATACATTTGAATGAAATAAAAATTACTCTGGTGAAAAAAATAATGAAGGCACAGATTTTGCTGTTTTTGTAATTTTGTTCTATTTCTAGATTTCCAAAGGAAATTTGGCTGGCACAAAAATTATAAATCAAATATACAAATTAGAATGCCTGAAAAAGAAAAAGATGTAAATATTTACTTTTCAACCCACTGAATTATTAAATATTTCAGAAATGTTTGATCTGGCAATATAAGAAGAAGGGCTGAGAATCAGTCTGCCAGTTTGCCATGAGGGAAAATTGATCAACAGCAAAGAACTCAAATCTACGAGAACTGAGTGAGGTATTATTAATTTAGAACCTTTCTGGGGAAATAAAGTGAAAAGTATCTCTCTTTTCTTTTATTGTATCAAAAAATCCAAAAACAAAGCAATAAATACATCTGGGAAGTGTGGTTTACAAGTTATTAAACTATGTGACTTTGAAGTGTGTGTGTGCACACGCGTGTGTATGTGTGCATGAGCATGCTTGCGTGCATTACTCAAGTGCTTAAGGTTTCTGTTTGGGAACCTAGTTGAAAATATTGTGCCTCAAAGAAAAGTGTCCTATGCCTTTATTTAATTTGACTCAGTTCCAGCTCTGCAAATATTTTGGTGTATGAATTTACACAGTCAGATACCCATATGGCTACACGTTTATTCCATCCTTTATGAAGTAAATATTAATCACCTACTATGTGTCAGACTTTGTGATGGACACTCAGGAGCTATCGGTGAACAAAACAGGCAAAGAATCCTGAGCTCATGGAACATACATTCTAATATGATAAAGGATAAACTGGAAATATAGTAAATAAGAAAATGATATGCTATGTATAAAGATATCAGTTTGTGCCCCCAAATGAAAAAGTGGTTCATGGTAGGATGAATAGGAGTAGGATTGCGGGGTGAGAGGAATTTAAATGGTGGAGGTCAGGAGATACAAACCCTTATGAGAGGTATCAGATTTGATCAAAGACTTGAAGGTGGCCAAGATATTAGCCCAGTGTGTCTCGGAGAAGAGCATTTCAGGCAGAAAGGATAGCTTAGCAAAGCATGAGGTGGGAGATGGGAGAATAGCTGGAGTTTGCTCAAAGAACCTCAAGGAGGCTATTGCTGATGGAGCGGGACAAGCTGGGCTGAGGAGCACAGGAGTCAGCACAGGGTGGGAGGGGTGTGCAGTCAGATCACACAGGACTCTGTGTGCAGGCTCACAGAGGCTGTGCAGCAATGACACTGTCTTGTGCTGAGTGTCACATTGAGAGTGATTGCAGTGCTGTGAGCACGAGGGTGGCGTTTTACCTGTGGTGTCCAGAATGGAGATTCACTGAGTGACAGTAGAAGCAGGAAGACTTGGTAGGTGGCTGTTGAGAGTCCAGGCTGGAATATCAGGGTGTACCAGCGGGGGAAAGGAGTACCCGTGAAGGCGGAGAAACAGTCTGGTTCCGGAGAGGTGAGTCGTACCAACCCCACTTCTGGCTGGCTGGGCAGTAGTGTGGGGGGAGGGAGTGGAGTCTAGCACAAGGCCATTTTTCTCTTCTGTCTTGACAAACTGGAAGAATGGAATTGTTTTAGTTGGGCAAGGGCATGACTGGAGTAGGATTTGGGAGAAGAATGAGAGTTTAGTTTGGAAAATGTTAAAGAATTACGTAGGGAGTTGAAGTCTGGAGTTCAGGGAAGAGGTGTGGATGCATAAAATGGCAGTGTCATTGCTGCACAGCCTCCAGAGTCCTGTGTGATCTGACTGCACACCCCTCCCACCTTGTGCTGACTCCTGTGCTCCTCAGCCCAGTTTGTCCCGCTCCATCAGCAATAGCCTCCTTGAGGTTCTTTGAGCAAACTCCAGCTATTCTCCCATCTCCCACCTCATGCTTTGCTAAGCTATCCTTTCTGCCTGAAATGCTCTTCTCCGAGATACACTGGGCTAATATCTTGGCCACCTTCAAGTCTTTGATCAAATCTGATACCTCTCATAAGGGTTCGTATCTCCTGACCTCCACCATTTAAATTCCTCCCACCCCACAATCCTACTCCTATGCATAAATTAGGTTTCAGACTTAAGAGATGATAAGAGATAAAAAGGGAGGAACCAGCAATGGAATCTGACATAAATTAGGGAATTACTGGCATGTAGATTATATTTATTTTTAAAATTAATTATTTTGTTTGCTATTTTAATAGCTTATTTTTATTGTATTTTTCCTATTACCAGTTATCCCCCTTATCCCCTCTTCCAGTTCCACCCCCCACACACTTACCACACTGTTGTCCATGAGTCCTTTTTCTTTTTTGCTCAATCCCTCCAACCCCCAACCCCCAACCCAGAGCTGTCAGTCTGTTCTCCATCTATGAGTCTGTCTCTGTGTTGCCTGTTAGTTCGGTTTGTTCATTAGATTCCACAGATGAGTGAAATCATATGGTATTTGTCCTTCTTTGACTGGCTTATTTCATTTAGTGTAAGATTCTCCAGGTCCATCAATGCTATTGCAAAGGGTAAATTTTTTCAATTCATAAAGCTGAGCGAGGTCACCACGAGGTGGATCCAGATAGAGAAGAAGCAGGGAGAAGGACTGAGCCCTGGGGCGTTTCAGCCTTAAGAGATGATAAGAGATAAAAAGGGAGGAACCAGCAACGGAATCTGAGAAGAAGCAACCAATAAGGTGGGCAGAAAATTAAGAGACTGAGATTGTGCGTGTGTGTATAAGTAAGTATATCCAGGCACTGGCAGTAGTCAAAAGTATCAAGTGTTGCTGCCCGGAAGACTGAAATCTGACCGTTTGATTAGGGACGTGCTGTTCCTGGACGAGAGCAGATGAGAATGAAGTGAGTCTGATTGGAGTTGGCCTAAGAGAGAAAGGTACCAGAACAGTCGTGAAGAGCGAGGACGGACATCTCATGTGAAGAATAGTAATATAAAAAGCAGAAAAAAATGTAGAGTGGGGTCAAGGGAAGCTTTCTTTTTTCTTTTAAAATGGGAAAAATAGTAGCATGCATGTGCCTTGATAGGAATGATTCATTAAGAGAACAAATAATGAAGCAGGAGAGAGGGGAGTCGGTGAAGCAGCGAGCCTGTGCAGGTTTAGCCCGAGTGCAAGGGACTCAAGCAACGAGAAAGCTCCGGGGGGCTGACTGCACCGTCTGAGCTTGGATTTGCTTCATCTCTCAGCTCTGCTTCACTCTGTCTCCGCTTCGCTCGGGCAGGCCTTGCACTACAAGAGCTCCTACAGCTTTCACGCCTAAATCCCAGGTTTTCGGCATTCACAGCAGCATAGAGGGTTTCTTCTCCAATTGTCCTGACAAATCCTGGGAATTACCCCCCGGCTTGACTCAGGTCGCCTGCCCGCTCGTGCAACAAGCACTGTGACCAGTGGTGGCACCGCCCAGACTCAGGAACATAGCTGAGAACAAACCAGCAGCACACCCAGCATCAACAGAGTCGTGTTTTCTTCCGGCAAGAGGAACTATCCTAGTAAAAATACAAAGCAGTTAAAGGATTCTAAGGCGGGTGGCTCAGGGACACAGCAGGCCATTTAAGGGAGCCAAACAAATATTGTCACAGTGTTCTTTGTTTCTGGACATTATTGTAATTTAATGTCAAGATCAAAATGATCCGGGCAACCTTAGACTTGTGGGGAAATCTAGATGAAATCACATGTGCACAAGTATCTTAAAGGAAAATTTTCTATGACGATTTTAATTAAGCCAACCATTTTCTAAAACTGTAGATGCCCTAATGGTGGCTAGGATTGTCATTCAGCCATGCTCACTTGTGTTCTGTGTCCTTGAACATTTGTGTCCTTTTAGGCTTTAAGTCCTAAGGAAGGAATGTGACTCGCCCCTTCTGTGTAGTTCTAGCCTCGCAAAGCTGACGAACTGTAACTCATGCCCTTCATTGATGACCCACAGGAAAGGAAGTAATGCCATTGTTAAGATTAGTAGGTGAGAAGAGTGATACTTTTCTATATTTCAAGGCTTTAACCACGAGTAGTTTTTCTTCAATTTTTCTTTTTACTTCCCTGAAATTGTGAGATGTGTCTCCATGACCAGAACTGAATATTGGTGATATCTGGTAGAAGAGATATATGGATCTCAGCCATAATTCCTCCAGCCAGTTATTAATAGTTGGACATTCCTGCATAAATGATTTGGATATATTCTTGGGATAAAATAGACCACTACAGGGTAGTGATAGTTGTACCATTATTTTAAGGGTAAAGAATTGAAAAGGATCTGATTTTTAAAATGAGATCCTTGCAGAGATTTAAGTTGTTTTAAAAGTAATTCCTTATTTACGTTAAAATGATTTGTATAATATTGAGAAAATTTAAATTGCATAATATTGGGAAAATTTGCTTAGCTTCTATAAGTCCTTTTTTTAAGTTTTATTTGAAAAGATATGTTAACATGTATTTTATCTCACTATATAATTTAAATAATTAAGTCTAATATGGTACATAAAATTTCTAGTAGAGTACTTAGCATAGAACAGGGACTGGATAATTTTCAGTTTATTCTCTTTCTGACAGTTCACAGCAACATATATTAAAGAAGCAAATTCCTTAGGGATCTGGTTTTTACAAGTGGTAGGCACCAGATACAAGAGATGCCTTGTTTTGTGGCCATTCAGTAACTCAGTGTTTTCAAAGCTCAACTTGACTGTGATCATAACTCTTTGTTTGGAGTCAGGAGCAATAATAATGGTTTTACAAGTCAAAAAGCAACAATTACCGTATACTCACCTGCTTGCTGTGGGAGAGATAAATCAGTAGACTCTTCATATGTTTTTTTTAAATACATTAATATGTTTTTTTAAAATTTAATCTCATAGCTTTACCACAGTACTTATTTAAGAGTCTCATCCATAGGGAGGGTTTTTATACTTAAATGTGAATTTTCAGGCTTTTATATGAAGACTCAAGAATGTTACTGTTTGAAAAGATTGATGACACTTCATTCTGTCAAATCCCAGTAGAGAGGGCAGTGCAGGAGGAGGAGGGCGGTGGAACAGGGAGAGGGCGTCTGCGAGGTAGGGAAGAAATGGCCGGAGGGACAAGACTCTTTGCTTTGTGAGGCAGGTGTCTGTAACCCAGGAGCAGATAGGGTCACGGAAATACGGTCTTTGGTCTCATGGATACTAGTCTACTGTGGTGTTGAGTACATTCATGTGTTAAAAGCATCATTACAGATGAATAATGATTGACTGGCAGCTGAAAGGTTTAGTTGATGAATAAATAAAGAATAGTAATTCAGAGTTCACAATTTGTTGGAGTCAGCCATCATTTTCTCCATTAAAAAAAAGTGACTATGATAATAGTTGAAAGGGGACCCCCCCAAAAAACAGAATTTATTAATAAAAAATTGTATATTTATTCTTACATGTTTAAACTGCAGTCACCTTCAAAGTACTGCAGTTACTTTGATACTGCAATACTCCATTTGATGCAATACACCTAAGGAGACTCTTTTTCCACTGCTCAGAACAGTTTTTGAATTCATTTATTTCGATGCCTTTTAGTGCTTTTCCATTTTTTTTTGTTTGTTTCACATCTTGCCCATAGGCAAAATGTTTCCCTTTGAGGACATTTTTCATTCAGGGAAACAAAAAAGTCTCTGGGGGTGAGGCCAGGTGAATAGGGAGGGTGGGGCATGGAGTCCTGTTGTTTTGGTCAAAGACTGCTGAACACTCAGCATGGTGTGGACAATTGCGCTTGTAAATTACCCATTATGAAATGGGCAAGTGCATTGAAAAAGTCTTCAAAAAAATTCACTGAAGCTGAACACAGCCTCTCACAGTAGTGCCAGGTGGTACACTGATACAGATGGGTTCCTAGAATACTCACCTAGCAGGGGAAGCCTAGACTACAAGGGGCCTCCAGAAGATAATCCCGTGTGTGTGTGTGTGTGTGTGTGTGTGTGTGTGTGTTCCCTTGTATGTCTCCAGAAAGCCAGGTGGTGTGGCAGTGGCCATACAGCTGGGGCAGTCTGATGTCAGCTACATTTGGAATTTTCATCTCGTGTCACTCATGTCGCTACTTGACGATAGGCTGCTACTACCACTTGTGCCAAGTTCTCTGTCTCTATCTATATCTATCTGTGCATTTTTTGTAATACTCTTTAACATTTGTTTTAAAGTTAAAATGAGCATAACGTTCCGTCACACACTTACACTATATGCATCTGCAGAGCCATACAGCTTAAATCCAAGTAGGGACCTCTGGGTTCCCTGTGGCCCACTTATCACTCGTAAAGCCTGGGAGCATCCGAATTTCCATTACTTTATTGGTGCACCTCCTTAATGGTATAGCTTAATTTGCATATCAGTAGTACCTTTTCACGACAGGTGAGAAATTGAAATGTTCAAGGTCAATTAATTGCTAATGTTTCGATTTGGCTAGTGCAGCTGTAACAGTGAATGATGCCGGGAAGAGGGAGCAGTCAGGGAGAGGCTCCCCTTCCTCCTGATGAGAAATGATGGTCCAATTTCAACTCACAGATTCGCTCGATCCTTTTTCCTCACTGTGCTTCTCTCGTGTGTTTGCTTTGAAAATACTGGCCGGTAACGGAGTGTCAAAATGCCAGAGAAGTATTATGAACTTAAAAACGTATTCTCATTATTAACCTTAGACTATTCAAATTAACTAGAAAGAGCAAGAAGCAAAATAATCAGCATTTTCTACGAGGTATAATTTGATACAGATAATATTCCAACTGTAGAAATGTCAGGTTAAGATGATGGTGGGCTGGGGTCACCTGCTTCATTCTCTTCCAACTTTTCCGTGTGAAAAAAGTGGTAAGATCACAGAGAGATAGGCAGTTGCAATGGGAGAGGACGAAGGACACTTGGATGACATCATGCCCCAGAAGACTTTCTGTTTCCAAACTCTCACCAGGCCCTGAGGCAGGAGAGTCAGATTAGATAGGATGGTGGAGGAAAATACTTATGCATCCACACACTTGCACCGTGCGGCCCAACTCTGATCACCCTGGAGTTGGCTACTAGATGCCCAGGGGTAACCCTACACTCTGGGGCCCCTTCACATTAGCTGATCTGCAGGAGTCCACAAACCTCCCCACCTCTCCCCACTCCACCTGCCATACATCAGCCTTCCCCAGTAGCTTCAGCTTGTCAGCCCTTTCCATGGTCCGTCTGCCTACAGGGGCCTGACTGGCAGCCTCCTCTTCTTGGAGCTGTAACAAAATGCTCTGCCTTTCGTTGGTCGGAGTGTCATTGTGTTGTATCTGCCATCAGAAGAGTTTTTATCCCTGACTTGTGTGGCTCGGTCACTGGTTCAATTCCTGATCAGTGCACATGTCTGGGTTGTGGGTTTGGGCCCCAGTCGGGGTACCTGCGAAACGCAACCAATCATTGTTCTTCTCCCTCTCTCTCTCCCTCCCATACACTTTTTAAAAAAATAAAAAAATAAATAAAATCTTTAAAAAAAGAATGTTTAAGTCTTGTAAAACAGTTAACATACACTTTCCCCTTTAGATCTCACGGCGGTGTGTGCTATACCACGTTAGCAAACATTGACTAGCATTTCTTTGCACCAGAGCCTGTGTTTTGGGTTATATAAAACGGGACAGACGTCAAGAATGACACTTGAATAAAAGCTGTATTTAAATTAATGGTAATCTCTATCTAAAATGTCAAACCTTATCAGGGCCTTAAGGTGGATGGGCAAAGAATGGGGGAAGTCAACATTTATTAATATTCTTATTGGGGTGTTGTGTGATGGATGTTACTTTTTAATAATATTGAATATTAAGTAATTATAGATTCAAAAATGTGTCAAACCCTATCTCATGACATTAACAATAATTATGTATTACTTACACAACCACCAATGTCAGTATTACTCAAGATAAGTAAATTCCTCACATAAAGTAGTATTAAATTGGACGAATGAAACATCTTAAGATACACAGTGGTCACATTTATAATTTTCTGGTGTGCATTGGATAGAATGAAACAATAAAATCTGCTCTACCCGTTCTTCCTTGAATATACAGCAAACTTACATTTCACACTTCTGCGTGCTGAAGCACAGCTTCCCCTGTGACCTTTTCCCTGATCCCCTCCTCCCCAGCCCTCCCACCACCGTCCTGTCTCTTCCTGGGTAGGACAGAACCAGTGGTGCCTTGGTAAACTGGCTGAGGCCGGGGCAGGTACTAATTGAAACTGCCATTGTATGGTTTAAATACTCTCACCATAGCCAGTTGCAAAGATTGCTGTGTTTGATAGTTGGCTCGCAACATTTCTGAAAATTCGATGGTCTCTCACACACTGTTGCAAGCCAGATTCCAAAGGGAAGAACTCTTCACCATTTACTGTGCTGCTGTTGTCCCTGCACATGCCCTGCCAGTAACGTTTTTCGTGTTGTGTTTCAAACATGCTTTTCAGTGTCAGTTCCTCCTGTAGGACTGACTGTAAACACAGTGAGGGTAGGGTAGGGACAATTCCTCGATCATCTTTGTATTCTGAGGCTTAATGGTGTGTACCTATTACTCTAAGGAGTCTACATGAGCAGACATCATTTTCTGGTTCCACCAGAGTGAAGGATCTGAGCAAAGAGACTGAAGGCCAAATCATTATCCGATAACGCATGTGGGCAGTAAATATGCTATTTCCAAGTGTTGACACAAATGGCCACCTGTTGAATTAAGCACTTAGTTCTTCCCAGTGTCAGGAGGTTCTAACACCTGGAAATGAATATAATCAACATAGACTCCATCAATTGATACTAAATTCTCATTTTTTCCCTCTACAATTATGAGAAGTTTTATATTTTGGAAATATGACTTCTTAAGTTCTATAGAGGAGTAAAGTCTTGCTGGCATTTCTTTTCTACTACCACAGATTTTTAACTAATTTTTTTAACCAATATTTTCCTGTTTCTATTTTCACAACAGGAGCTGGTGGCTGGTCTCCACTCGTGTCGAACGAATACCAGTGGCTACAGATTGACCTCGGAGAGAGGATGGAGATCACCGCTGTGGCCACCCAGGGTGGGTACGGGAGCTCCAACTGGGTCACCAGCTACCTCCTGATGTTCAGTGACAGCGGCAGGAACTGGAAACAGTACCGACGAGAGGACAGCATCTGGGTATGTGTCTTTAACAGAATGCGTCGTCTCACAGGGAAGGGAGTATGGTCCCCCCTGCAGGTTGTCGACAACCCCTTAACCTAAGTTGCGAGACAGAATCTTTAGAATTATTTAGAAAATATTTTTCAATAGAATATATGTTAATATTTATTTTCTAATGCATGTCATGATGTAATTTATGAAACTACTAAAGGTAAACTTATTTTACAGAGTCCTCAGAAATTGAAAGAAATCCTATTAGTCTACTAGATAGTGTGGAAGTTGAAGAAGTAGATATAACAGGTATAAAAAATGTTAAGTTTTGTTCAGTAATGTAGAAATGTTGCATTTTTTAAAAGGTTGGTCAAAGGAATTTATTCCTTTTGTTTCCTTTGATGGCTCTGAGATTTCTGAATTAAATCACCCTCTCTGCAACTCTAGTATGGGGAGGTCTTTATATATAATATTTGGAGTATTTATATATTAAATATACCTATATAGGATTTATACAGAGACCATCCTGTAGTATTTTTAAGGTGTGTAAGTGAGTAAGAAGCTGTGTTTCATGGCTAGGGTACAGTTCCTGTAAGAGAGATGGGCAGGGACGCAGTCTGTGATAAAGTGGGAGGTGTTTGTAACTGACTGTTGGTAAACTCCTGGTGGAAAGAGGAAGCCAAAGGAAGTTTGCTTGGTGGTGAAGAAAGGACTTCTTTGTTAGCAGAGGAAAGTATTGACTTGGATTCTACATGGGCCAGAAACAACGTACAGCAATCAAAGAACTGTTTTCCCCCTCTGGCTGAGCTGCCAGAACCAGAGAAAATGAGTAACTTAATGAAGCATCATTCTTAGCACACAGATAATTTGGAAGCTTTTTTGGGAACATAATGATAATTTTCTTTGATCAGTCAACTGCCTGTCTTTTGATACTTCGTAGAACTTCTTTATACATTATAAACTCACTGAACAAATAGACTATGATTTACTCACCTTTGTGTCTCTGAAGCACTAGGTGGCCATCATTGCATCTTATTGATGTAAATTGAATTGAGAAGTAGCCATGTTCTTTCTTTAGAGAGAACAACAGTTGGGCTGGAAGAAGTTGCCTATTAGCATTTTTAAGAAAAGTTGCCTTAAAACCCCAAAGCAGGCTGAAGTTGTGTATAAGAGCAAGAATAACTAGATATTATGGTTGAATGAGTTCCATGAAAACCATTCAAACCAGGGGTAGAATAAACAGTAATTATGAACCCAATAACAATGAAAGTTTAATGAGGTATTTATTTTTAACTAGGAGTTTGGATAGTCTTTTACTCTTTCTCTAAATTGAGCATTGGATTTTAAACTAGATAAGGGGTGGCTAATTCCTGCTAATATTGAGCTGTGTTAAGTAAAATGTATGTTTTGACATTTTTAAAAATGATAGAGCAACCGGGAAAATTGTCTTCCCATTTTTCAAGCTTAGGGACAGCCAAGCCTAGACAGTGTCATTCGCCGTTTTTGATCACTCCTATTAAAGGTGAGGGGCCCAGGCTGAAGCAGTGGCATGAATAATACCCTTGACTAATCCAGCCCAATCGATGCAAAGACAGATGGCATCTGTCATAATTACCTGTCAAGGTAATACTGCTTTTTAGACTGTGCTACAATTTGTTGGTGTATTTACTGTCTTTACCTCTTGTGTGTAAGCTGTACCTGGCATGTTGCAGGCAAATACTAAATGTTTGTTGAATGAATGAATAAAAGAATGAATGAGTGAATGAATGAATAAGTGAATAAATGAAATGCACTTTCTGGCAGGATACTTTTATGATCACAGAAGCACATCTATGTTGTACAGTTAAATACACTCAGAGTTAGGATGGTACATTTCTCTCTTCCCTATAAATTATGAACTATTTTTTTATGAGAGAGGGTTTATCTTTCTCACCTTTGCATTTCCAGTCTTCAACATCTATGTGGCACATGAATGAATTAGTGAAAAAAAATGATGAATGAGCCTACTTGAATACACTGATTTCCTAAAGTGTGCTTAACTTTGTGCAAAATTGTGGGAGGTATGGAAAGAGCTCATGTTAACATCAGAAAGGATAAAGAACATCAGAACAAATCAAAGAATGATTCGGAGAAGCATGCAAATATGAGGTGTAGATTCCTGGAGATTTGGAAATTGACAGAATATGGAGATCACTGTAGAATGAACTTCTCAAAAGAGCAGGGCTTACACCAGTATTGAAAGAAGCGTTATGACTTAGATTATAGAAGGATTAAGGAAGATATTCCATGAAGGTAGGAATGTGTGAACAAAGCATGGGCATTGGAGATACCCAGTTTCCTGTGCATTAATCAGTGAGACTACTGTTCATTGTGGACTGTTAAGTGTGAGGTCTGGACAGTACTTTTGGATATGGGAAAGAAAGCTTATGGGTGAGATCAGGCACATTCAGGGTGGGGTAGTGCAGGGTGGAGGTGGCTAAAGGGGAGAAATAAAATGGGACAGCTCTAATAGCATAATCAATAAATATACTAAAAAACAGAAGTTAGAAACAAAGAAGGAAGCTTATGGATAACTTTGAATGTCAAGATCAAAATTAAGACTTGGTGCATCAGGTACAATGACCACACATAAAATAGGTAAGGTTGTAGTGCAGATTAAACGACCTGAAACACTCAGACCTCGGTGTTTGATATGCATGCACATGTAATCACGCTCTGATCACGCAGGCAGCAGAGTGCTGTTCCACTCCAGTCACTCAGGCCCCACTCTGAGCGGAGCTTGCTCCTCCTGTGAGTCTGCAGTTTGCCAAAGCGGGACAACCGAAACCTGGTGACGTTTTTACCTGGAATGACACAGATCACTTCAATTTGGACTTTTTTCCCACTGAAGAACAATTTTTAATTGATGTACATAGTAAGGAACGTAGCCTTTGGTTGCATTTTACAAATATGTATTTCCTAACTTATTTTTCTTTTTCTGGCATTTTTTTGCCCATTTTTCTACATGTTATGGGATCTATACAAATTAAACAAAACATGACAATTTTCTTTAAGAGCTTCATAGTCTGTTCCAGATGATGCAAATAAATCTATGAAAGAGAGTTGGGAAACACACAAGCATTATGCAAGTGTGTGATGGAAAGAGAAGAAAAGACAATTGTTATACATTTAGAAACAAATAAAGTAAAACCCATCAACATGGACTGAAGTGCTGCAGTGAGAATGCCTCCTCTCCCCTCCTTTGATCCCATCTCCAGCGCTAGAGGAGACAAAGACTTCCATGTACCTGAAGGATTAATAAAACCCTGCTGCTTCTTACAAGTAATCGTTAAAAATTAGGGTTAAGTATTTTATTTATTATCATACAGGTCATGTACATATTTAACAGACTTGTTAATGTCACAGATTTATGATATTTAAAAATAATACATTAAAACATTTCTTTAGAATAAAATTTATAGTCCACTGCTCATCAATGTAATTTGTACCAAGTGCTCTACTAGATGGCTTGTAAGTACTTTCCCCCAAATTAGGAAACACAAGCCACTGAAGTGTTGCTCTTCACTGCGCTAAGTGAAATAAGCCAGGTGGTGAAAGACAAATACCGTTTGATCTCACCTATAAGTGAATCCTAATCAACAAAACAAACAAATGAGCAAAACAGAACCAGAGACCTGGAAATAAAGAACAAAATGACAGTGACCAGAGGAGAGGAGGGAGGAGTTCAGGGGGAGCAAGACCAGGAACACGCATAGAGGATTCATGGGCATGGCAATGAGGAGGGTTAACTGTGGGGGTAGGGAAGAGTATGGGGAAAAAGGTGGGGCAACTGTAACTGAACAAGAATAAAAAATAAAATTAAATTAGAAAAAGAAAATAAGAACGTATCAATAAAGAAAATAAAGTCTTGCTCTCAAATTGAAGACAAAATAAACTCCCTCAACATCTATGATCAAAAGACTTTTTAAAGTCAGTTTATTATGAATGATTGAAAAAGTTAATGTAAGATATAATTTTCACTCATTTAAGAACAATTGCTGAAATTTCATGACACTAACATCTTAGAAATTTTTTTAAGTAGATCAACATGCACAGAAACTTTACACTTTGTAGCTAAATTATGCAAATTCTCTCTGATATGGGCCCAAGATTCTTTTACACTGCAGACTGTAAGGACAAAGAATGGGATGCTACCAACTTTACAAGTTATTTAAGGAAATATGATTGTTATGCACAAGAATAGTTTCCTTTTTTTATACTGAATTCAATTATACCTGATTTTTCAAACAAAAAATCCCTGTAGCATATTTCTAAAGTTAGTACAATTTTTTTTTTTTTTAAATTAGAAGCGTCTAATGCCATGGTTCTAGGTTTGGCCGATGAAGGCACAAAGCCCTGTGACATAGTCAATTGGATAGAAGTATCACCTGTCACACAATGTTTATGCCATCCTTATCACTGCGAATGATTGAGTTGCCTACTCTGTAAGCCAGGCAGGGCAGGACTACTACCTGCAAAGATTTTAACAGATATTTTTCTCCTGTCCAATAAGTAGGTGACTGGGGGATTTTCATAGGAAACCGGAGGAGGTAGAAACACAAGTGAGAGGTGGGCTGCAAGCTCGGTGGACTCCCACCGACTGGGTTGCATCTTTCCTAGCCCCTTTCCTATGCTGAGCCCTCTTCTGAGTGACCTGAGACTACGAAAATTATCTATAGTGAGATAAAGTACAAGGTACTAAGGCCACGTACGTCAACATGTCAGATCACCAACCTTATTAACACATCGCAGTACTTGCCTCAGTACTTGGACAAACGCCTAGAGAATGCCTTAAGCTGCTTCCGCCTTTCAATTGTACCTCTACTCTAATGCCAAAAAGACATTTTTTATTCAAAGTGTACATTATTAGCCTACATCCTCAGGGAGTCTCCTGTTTATATATCTGTTTAACTGTGAGTTCTCCATCCTCTTAAAAATGAAAATGAGTCAGCTAGTAATATGAGGGTAAAGGCAGCTGCATTTAGGTTTGTAATGTGGCATCAGTCACAGATCAGAACAGTTGGTTTGCTAGGCACCTTCTCTGCCGAGTAGTGTGGTTTATTTTACTTTGCTGCACGAGTGCCTGTCTGTAACAATTTGTACCTGTCCCTTCTCTTAAACTTCTTTGAGCATGTGTTTGGAACTTTATATTGATATGTAATATACAAAAATATGTGAATGCCTATGAACTACAGGTATACATTACAGTAATATAAGATAAATGGTAATGTTGCTCCACATTCTTCAAATTGATTTGTTTCTAAGCAGGCACACTAAAAATTATTTGGAGAGGGTGAGTAGAGTGGGCCAGAGGTTTGATTTGGTGCCCTCTTCACCTTGCACGCTCACATTCAAGATCATTCTCAAATTATCAACTAGAGAACAACATGTTCTAAAAACACTTTACAACTTACGTCTCACATTCTCCTATGTGACAGTTCAGTGACAACAGCATCACCCCCTTCTCTCTATTCTTCTCGTCGTCTCTGTGATGTGATGTCACAGATGTCTACTTTTGACTTTTCCCATTCTCTAGTCCCAGCAGGCTACGTTTGGAGTCCTTCTTTCTTGGAAGCAATTCTGTACTTCTGAAATGTTTCTTTATTGTTCTTTATGACTTAGGCAAGTAGACCTTCTAGAAAATGAATGCATTAGGTTCTCTTTCTTACATTTTACATTCTAATTTCCAATCTTACCTAAGATATTTCAGTCATAGGAGAGGTTTGAAAAATATGCAAGTATAAAGCTAGAAATGAGGAGATAAGACTTGGCCTTGAGAACATACAGTTCTTAAACATCTAAGAGACTCTTCCTATTTTTAAAAAAGATAATTCAATAATATGCATAACATAAAGATGAATTTTTGAAATCAGTAGTTTATCTTTCTACATATAAATAAATAGGTAGATAATATAAAAGGGATACATACTCCACTTATAATACAACTAAGAATGAATAAATATCAAGAAAGAAACTCAAAATGTACAAGATACATGAAAATAATATTTGGAATATTCTTTAAGGACTTAGAAGGTGACTTGATTGAATGCAAGGGCATATCTGTTTTGAAATAAGAAACAGTATTATAAAGCTACTCATTCTACCTGAAAAACCCACAAAAGTAGAATTATTCTGAATTTCCCATATAAACAGTGTATATAAAAAATAGGTAAGTGAGCAAAAATAACAGTGATAAGTATAATCTACATGCTAGGAAAATCTTATGAATCTGTATTAATTGAAACACAATATTGATGCATTAAAACACAGTGGAAAGAACAAAATAAAAAAAAATCTACTACTAAGTTTAAATACATTTAAGGATTTGCCTAAGGTAGATACAGCATTGCAAATATGTGAGGGAATGTAAATGAGTCAATATGGAACTTGGTAAGCTATAGCCTGTAGAAAAATAAATAGTATTTTTTTATGTCAAAATAGATTTCAGATGAATCAAATACTTGATACAGACTCAGAGAAAATATTTAAAAAACACAGGACAGTGTTTAGATAAACAGAATATTGGAAGGGGCATGTCTTCCCAAGCAAGAGAACCAAACCCAGATGCCATAGAGGAAAAGATGAAAAATCAGATAGTATTGAGAAAGAAGCATGGAAAATAGCATAACAACATTAAAAGGAGTATAAATTGAAAAATACTTTCAGTGTGTGTGGTAGCAGTGCCCACTTTGTTTCGCCGGCAGTGGTCTTAGATTAAGATTGGCATGCAGACTGACTATGACCGAATATTCACTCACCTGCAAGTTTACTCAGATTTAAAAAAGGATAAAGGGCAGGAGACCACATAGCATGCACAACAGCATTCATGGATGCTCAGTTATACTGAACAACTTCTAAATATGCCAGCACCTTAAACTGATATCAACATAGTGACAACGGACAAGGCTGAGTGGATACGACCACCACTGATCAGTAAAGCCATCAGGCGTGGGGGCCTTGCAGCTTTAAACCTTTGCTAACGAGGTAACTCCTTTGAGACGCTTGTCGGCCCTGTTCTCTACTGTACCTGCATCTTGTCAATTCCAGGTTACTTGCTGATTTTAGATTATGCCTGTAATTTTCCAAATTTTACTGCACACTTGAGTTCTGATGCCCAGGCAGCATCTGTGCCAAGTAAACAATATTCGGGATTTAAAAATATGGTCCCAGGTGACTCAAAGCATGGCAGCCCTTGGTTGTCCCATAAACAAACTTGATGATCAAGTACAGATTCTTAGCTCAGTACATAGTCCTCTGGATGCCAATTCATCTTAGATCCAGTACACATTACTTGAGTTTATATTGCAAAAAGGATTTGGCGAAAGATTTAGGCTAGGCCAAAAATATATACATATCTATAAACCACATGTTGACTAACTGTCCTAATGAGAAAGACCTAATTTCTTTAGTATTTAAAGTAATGCTATTCAATATGGTAGCCACTAGCTGTGTCAGACTATTTAAATGTAAACTTTTATTAATTAAAATGAAAGAAAATTAAAAATAAAGTTCCTCAGTCGCACCCTCCACACTTTAAGTGCTCAGTAGCCACATGAAGCTGGTGGTTACTGTGTTGGTGCAGTTCTAGGGCGCAGTCATCGTAGCCAAAATTCTACTGCTCCATATACAAAACATTTTTTAAAATTAATAATAAAAATTGAGTTTATTTTGTTCTAAAGAAGAGGCAAAATATATACAGGCAGTTGATAGAAAGGAAAACACAGTATGTAAATATGTGAAATTGTGTCCAACCTCATTCAATATTAAAGAAATGCAAATTAAAACAAGTGTTAGGTAACACTTCCTAAAAGATTGAAACAAATGTGAATGTTGGAACTATGGTGTTAACACATAATTTTCCCAGTTGCTGTATGTAACAAAATAACATCTTTAATTTTAACAAATTTGCATTAAATGTAAAGGCTTTTCTTTACAAAATTTCAACTATTGCATCAAAACCATGTTATTATAGATATTATTGTTTAATACAAAAGGAAGCTAAAAATGAATTTTGAAGAGAAGCATTTTAAAACAGTAAGAATGAACACTTATTAAATACTATATGCCAAGCACTATTCTACATGCGGTTGTGTATATTTAATCAATTCATCTTCACAACCCAGTAAGTTGGGGACTATGATGATGAGCAGTTTGTAGTTAAGAAACCTGAGGGATGGTGAGGTTATTTTTCCAAGGCCACATAGCTAGATGGGGCATGGTTTTGATCCCCAAGAGTCTAGTATAAAAGTATCCCCTACACTGTGTGTTCAAGGGTCAAGTGTTATGAAATCAGTACTTCGAAGGAGGACTCAGATGACTCAAGATAGAAGAACACTGCCGTGGGGTGTGGGGGAAGGCGCTCTCACACTGCTGGCAGGAGAACACGTAGGCGCAGATTGTTTAAGGAAGGGACTCCAAAACAGTGTTGGTTAGTGCTTCAGATCTATTCAAGTATGTGATAGACACCAGGAAGCAACTCAGGCAGCTCCAGGGATTTATCCTGCGTTTACTTGCTCTGTGAGAAAGAAACATATGCAAGGGTAGTCATTGCCTGTCACAGCAAAATAACCTTGATCCAATTCGCCAGCAGCTCATTTGCTTAAGTAAATTACAGTACTGCACCTCTACATGATGGAATGATGTATGGCCATCAAAAATAGATGATGGAAGAATATTCTGGCCATTTCTGGAGTTAATTTATAGTGAGCTGTCATTTGAGACTAAAGAGTGAATCATAAGGAGTGAAGAGAAAGAGCTGGGCAATTGATGGAATATATGTTTATTTAATAAAAACACGAGTAAATATTAGATTTACATGAGGTTTCAAATGGGGAAAGACACAAAGGATAACAGAGGAGAATGGAGAGGAACTAGTCCAAGTACTGAATTTTTAAGAAAAACAGGTGATGGACATTTCCTGCTTGTTAAATGACATTATCTTGTATCATTTGTTGATAATAGAAAGTCTATGGGAGATATCAATATGAAGCATTATATATTATTTTTATTATTTATCAATAATCTAAAAATGTTTCTATTTATACAATAGTTGGGTGATCTTTGGTCATAATATGACAAACTAGAGGGGCATCTTAGTTCCGATACTAAGCTGAGGTCTGAGTCAGCGCCCCGTCAGAAAAGCAGAAATTACTGTGGGCGTCTAAAAGTGGGAAGTCATCACAGGAAGTTGGTTATAGGCAAAAAGTCCAGTGCAAGGGGGAGAGGCAGCTCAGAGCTCAGTAACAGCAAGAGGATACTATAGCTCCAAGAGCTAGAGGGATAATGAGAAGAAGGTGGTCCTTCCAGAGCCAAGAGGCTGACATTGTTCAGTTAGTTCTAGAACTGTGGCAGGGGCCGCCCATGAGAGCACTATGGAAGCAGGGGCCTTGTAAAATACAGCTGCTTTCCAAGAAGCTGCTTGAGGCAGAGCAAAAGAGGGAGAAACATCCTGGCTACTCCCTTTCACCCACCCATCTCTTTCTAGAGATTCTCTCTCTAGAATCTCTCTCTCCTTAGAATCTCTCTCTCTCAAGACCATTCCGGAGAGATTCTAGAGAGAGAATCTCTAGAAAGAGATTGGTGGAAGCTTACTAACACAGGAGCCCAGTCTACCTCACTCAGCCTTCCCATGTCTCAGAACAGAGCAGGGAAACAAATATACATGGTTCTAAGAGAAATAAGGAAATGACCAGTACGGCGTAAGAAGGGGTGTTGCTGAGAACAACTCACCTCTATGAGCTTCTTCTTCTTCTTTAAGCTTACAGAATGAAGAAAGAATCCAGGTACTCACTGGGCGATCTCTCATTCCCTGTCAGTTGTAAAATTACATGCTTCCCCTTCAACTCACACAGAAATTCGATCAATAATATTTTGATACTGAAGAAATTGAGATTTAAGATAGTAAGTCTTCCCCACTCATGTTTATGTTAACTAGTGCAACATTTATAAAATTTTGTATTTAGCTATTTTTCCTTCTGCTAATATTTATGAGTATGCAAAGCTAGCAAAAAATAGTACTTCAGTATACTTAGAGAAAGGAATTCATAGTGAAAATGAAATCATTGGTTTAGGGTCTTTTTTTTTACACACAGTCTACTCTAAGGCAGTAGAATTATGGTATCTTTAATAAGTTATAGATTTAACCCTTTGTTGTTTATCAAAATATGTACTGAGTTCAAAGTATAGATTGGCTTTCTATGTGGGAAAGATAGCTGTATTCCTCATGAAACATTCTGCAGATGAGTGCCACGGCTCACTGCAGAGGACCAGGTAGTAGAGAATATATGTGGATTCATACACACCTGTTGTTGCTTCTGGGTAGGTGCTGTGACACGCATTTGATGTACAAAAACAGCACACTTCCTGTATTTTATTGGAATGTTTTGCTTGGCTTGCAGCCGTGATGACTCTGTCCAGCTCTAAACCTGACACGTTTAATTGACAGCTTTGTCGTGTACCACAGCTCCAATCTCAGATGCTTAATTGTCTCTCTTAGGACGTTCACCAGGGTTCCTTCTACTTGCACACTTTTCTTCTGGGTCATGCTCTTCATTTATCTGAGGTAGGCTTGCCAAATAGGGCATCGCTTCCCACTCAGGGCTTCCAACCACTTATTCTCCGGTCCCCTCTACCCCATCACTTTTCCAGTTTTCAGTAACTTACATCTAGGGTCTTATTTCCAACAACAGCTGCAATTGTGTTCTTTCCAGGAAGCCTTTCTGGATTATACTTTTCATAGTTTGTTATATACAACTTTAACCAACTGAATTTCAAACTCATTCACACATTTTTCATTCTCTTTCACTCTGCTTACATGTTTTCCTTTAGTTCAAATTATATACTTGACATAAATACATACCCAAATGCTACTGGCTAAAATGCACAGTACATGTACTGTCTCCATTAAAAAATGTAATCATTTCTTAATTAAGGCTATGAATTCCTAGGAGATTGGAACACCATGTTTTTGGCTAGTGTGGTTTAGAAGAGATATTAATAATACCATAGTAGTAAAAGGGAACTCCTTTAAGATTACTCACTTCAAATCCAGGATACGGTAATCTGGTGATGTGTGTTATGGTTTACAATGCAGCGGTCTGTGTATGTACGGAGATGAAGGCATGCATCTGATATTTTGTATAAATTGTGAAGGAAAAACTCCTACTTATAACAACTGGGATTTGAATCATGTGGCTTTATTAATTCGTGTTCCCAGTTGCCTTTAGGACTCATGCCTCTGAGTTGGCATCATCTGACATTTTCTGTGGATATGCGTATTGTTATCCGCATCTTACTTTTTTCAGAAATGCTCACGGAGAATAACCCTTTGGGTGACATAGAAGAGCCATGCCTTAGGAACGATTCCAAGGTGAGGGAATCTGTCCGGAAGTAGCTATGAGTATAGAAGGGGGAGAAAACACTGAGCAAACATACTAGGAAATACTCTGCAGAGCTGTGTCTATAAATCAGAGAGATGCAGTTCAAAGGAAATTATATTTGATTTGTATTCTGAAAATGAAATTTTTATTCGACTTTGAACTCCTGTCTTCCATTCTCCGTTTCTTATTGTTATTATTAATCTCTCATACTGAAAGGTTGTCTCCTTTTGGAGCCTTGAACATTTTAAGTACTTAATAATAGGGTTCTTTTTCAATACGAGAGAGAGGAGAGAAAAATTGCTGGAGCAGTGAAAAGAGATCCTCAGGGAGCAATGGCTTTATTACAATATGTCAGAGTTATCATGAATTGGGGGTGGCCTGGGGAATATCAGTTTAGGGAAAAACTTGTATTTATTTTAGCAAGTTTGTGGAAAGTTGTAGGAAATTGTCCCAAGAGCTACAAAGCTATTATGGTAATAGCAGTTCCATCTTTACACCTGAAATAACAAAAAGTTAAGTTTTTTTTTTACTATGCCACTTTGGAGATAGCTTTTTCTATCTTTAGATCAGAATAAACATGTGAATTAATTAAGCTCACCGTGTTATTTATGATCTCTTTAAAAATCTGCCTGTCAAAAATGACAAGTGAATACTGAAACATCTCTCAGTTGGAAAGGGATTGGTCTAGCCAGTCCTTTTTCTCATAAAATCAAACCCTTCAGATATATGCACACACAGCACTGAATTTCCATATGGGTGACTCTCACTTTCTTACTTTGCACTTTTAAATTCTTAGCCTTTCAACATTTAATCTGTCTGAGCTGAATAAAGTATATGCTTGATTATAGCACAGATTTTTAAAAAGAAATTTTCACCAATAAGGAACTACATTTTGTGTGATTAGAACAGATGTATACCCATGAAAATAATTCCTCGTCTCACCCCACTTTGAACATCCCATGGAGCTTCACACTGGAGTCATTTGCTATGTGGGGAAACCTGTGTGGCTTTTCATGGTGGACCACACCGTAGAGCAAGGGCTGTCTCCTACCTCCTCTCCAGGAAAAGTCCCTGTGAATCACCTCTCATCTCTTTTCTTCCACTGAAGCTCATCTTCTGATAATCCGGGGCAAAGGTGGCAAACGCCATCAGCACACTGTCTTAATTTCTGTATATATGCTTACAGTGGCTTTCTGGACCCAGTGGCCCTATTTCTCGTGTCTGGGCCCAAGGTACTTGAATAGTTGGAATGTCAAAGTCCAGTTGAAAGTACCAGAGCTATAACACACAAAAAGAAGAAGATACGAGAGCCTGTGGGTGGCAGTTAAGGATTCATTTGTTATCAGATTGCACGCCTTCAGATGCGGTCTCCATCTCTTATAAATTGTGTGATTTTAAATAAGTTGTATTTGTCTTCTCTGCATAGTGGGCATAGTGACAACACATTCTTGAAAGAATTTGTGTGAAAATCAAATGTAAAAGAAAATGAGGAGGAAGAGAAGGAGGGGGAAGGAGACAGAGAGAAAAGGAGAGTGAAGGAGGAATGACAGGAAGAAGGAAAGAAAGAAGCTTTTCGTAATTAAATGCAAAAAAAATTCATGCAAAATTAACAGTAGATCTGAGGTTATCAGCAATTCAGCCAACAAGTGAGGCAGGTGAGAGTAAATGGCTGGCTGAATGCAGTGGGGTTTGGAAAGGCAACACAATGAGGAGGAGAGGAGAGAAAACAGTAAATACCTTTCCCAACAGTTTGGCTGTGTAGAGAAGGGGAATGGAATGGTGACAAAGAGACAGGGATGAGTGGCGCACAGACAAAAAGAGGATTTGTAAGTGGAGAGCCTTGAGCAGGATTATAATGTGAGTTCTTCAGCCCTTGGAGGTCCAGAGTTTGAACAGGAAGGCGATTCCATAGTAGGTAATAGAGCAAGGGGATCCAGATCACACTTGATTTTGAAGAGAAGCATATCTTCTCGTGAAAAAAAAGGGGGGAAAAAGCCAAGATAGGTTTGAAGTTCAGTCTGTAGAAAGGGCCCTTGATGTGCAAAAGGTCCCATATTTACTGAGAGCAAAGAGAGAAGTGAGAATGGAGCCAACCAGGAAAAGAATCCCAACTTAGCCCTGAGAGGCCATCTTCGGCTGGAGACCATGAACAGGGGAGCTGTGTGCACTGTCGTTTGGTTTTCGCCAGCTGTGGGCAGCTGCCCGTGTGCAGGAGCAGAGGGCTTGGATTCTTGGTTTGACCCAGGGGTGCAGTCTATAGGGACACTATGGTAGGAGGACACGAGGATAAGGGCACATGTGGGCTGGTGAGAGCACGGGAAGGGAAGTACCACAGAGTTAGCACCATGTGCAGGAGTGAAATCAAAGGGGTGCTGACGGAAGATGGTATTAGTCAAAGTTCTCCAGAGAAATGGAACCAACAGGATATGCACAGAGTTATTTCAAGGAGTTAGCTGGTGGTTCAGCACGCTCCGAATCTGCAGGATAGGCTGGAAGGCTGGAGACCCAGGGAGGAGTGTCAGCTTGAGTCCGTAGCAGTCTGTTGGCAGAATTTCCTCCTCTTCTGGTGAGGTCAGTCTTTTTCGGTTAAGGTCTTCAGTGATTGGAGGAGGTCCAGCAACGTCATGGAGATTAGCCTGCTTTATTTAAAAGTCTACTGATTTCATTGTCAATCGCATCTGAAAAAAAAACACCTTCACAGAAACATTTAGGATAATGTTTGACCAATTGTCTGGGTACCTTGGCCTAGCCAAATTGACACATAAAAGTAACCATCACTGAGGTGGAAGAAATCAGAGGAAGAGTGGAGTTACTGAGGCTGGAAAGCAAACAAGAGTGGGAGGGTGGGAGGGAGGGAGCGGGAAAGATCTAGTGGTCTGGGATCAAAGAGTGGAATATAAGCATTTACAATTTCAGAGATGGTACAATCACAGGAAATGATTAAGGGCCAAGGTCGGGAGAGGGAAGTGTGTGAAGGTCAAGTCCAGGGTGTTTTATGAGTCATTCGAAGGATATTGAAGCAATGAGTTCCTGAGAAGACTACAGTGAACTGGAGAGGATGCCCTGTAGCTGGAGGGGGGTCCAGGCTGAGAGGGGCAGAATCTGCTTTAACCATCTAACATTCATGAGACAAGGAGAATAAATGTTTTTCTCTCTTTTTTCTTTTTTTGGTGTATTTTCATGAGGAAGAAAGAAAAATTATATGGAATTGACAGAAGACATAAAAAATACTGACTCCATAGAAATATATCATTTGGGAAAAGTGAGCAAGCTTCATTCACTTTAGGTCCCAAAGTGCTGATTTGGATTTCATGGGGCATGCTAATCTCTTCTGGAAGCAACCTCGCAGACGCACCCAGAAATATTCTTTCACCAGCAACCTGGGCCTCCCTCAGCCCTATCATGTTGACACATAAAATTAACCATTGCACACATGCGTGCCTTTCGTTCTGCACCATTCCTTAGCTGTTGGAAGATCTAGTTAAATCTGAGCTCTAGTCTCTGGTCCTGATAAATCACTCCAATTCATAGAAAGATGTGGGACATAGTAGTAAAGAATGCAAGAGGATCGCAGTGTTCGGAAGCGTCTGTGGAAGGCAGCCCAGGGCAGTTCTTGTATCTTGAGACAGAATGAAATTAACAGGAACTCTTAACACCTTACTTTCATTACATTCTAGAGTTGGTTTCCCTCCACTAGTTTGCATTCTATTTATAATTTTCCATTAAAAAATTTAAGTTGTAAACTCTATTTTCTCATTTCAACTTTCTTTGGAGTTGGGAATGGTTTTACTTTCTGCCTTTTTCCCTTCCTGGTTTCAGCTGAGTCAATTTCAAAATGTGCCACTCTTAGTGATTTTGTCTTATTATTGCCATTCTACCTTGTAGATTGCAGCCAGAGGTCACACCCTAATCACTCAGATGCTGTTTTATCATTCATGCGAGATGCATCTATGAATCATGTTTTTCCTCTCAATGGAACTGGAGATTAATCAAGCTGTGACATTTTCTTTTGAGCGACTTCTTATATTCTACTTCTGATTTAGTAGTTACGTGCTCACATCGGCTTCAATCATTACTGACTGATCTTAGCTGGTTCTGACCAGGACAATGGTCCTCATCTTTTCTCTAAATTGATTCATGGATGTGTAATATTCTGGCTTCTTGTTCTATACCTGGGTTAATGACTTGTGAAGGATTTCTCTATGCTTAAGTTCAGATTTAAAAAGATAGGCTTAACATTTATATAATGCTGTACATCTTGATGACCTCAGGGCATAAAGTCCTTGACTGTGAGTTTATTTGTCTGTCTAGCTTAGTGGCATTCAAAGTTTCTACAGCAAATGCTTGCTGTAGGAAATCAGAATTATGTAGTAAATGTTTTGCATATTTTTGGAGAAAAATACTCTCTTAACTGAAACTCAGGTTTCCTACAGTATCTTAAGACATTCTAGGTTCATTATATTTTTCTGGAAAATATTTTTGAAGTGACTCTACGTATTTAGGACTAGATGACATGCACTATAATTCATTTTAATTTGAATAAGATATCATATCTAGAGGTTTTGTGGCATTTAATATGGAAACCAGGTGGGGTTTAGGTGGTGACAGGTACTTATGACTGCTGAGAGGATCATACTCTTTCTTGCCTGAGTAGACGGGTCTAGGATTCACAAATGCTGATGAGTTCCAGGCTTCTTGGTATCGCATAATTGGTCTGAGTTTCACTGATGAGAAGAACATTAGAATCTAAGTTTCATGCTTTTCTTCAGATTGCAAGATTACTTTGAAATCAGTGTTGCTCCACTTTAAAGGGAAATGACAGGTGCATTTGGTATTTTGTAATATTCCTGCTTTTTCTCCATTTTAAAACTGCTCACAGCTATGTGAATAGACTCAAGTACAGGGGAACAATAAGATGACTAAGAGATGAGTTTGAAACTGAATGTGATTAGGGGAGTTTTTTTTTGAAAACATTCATCAATTGCTTATTTGAGACACTACTTCTGTATAACTGAAGAGCCGTGTTCTTACCATTAGACAATGCTTGGAACAGAACAACATGTACTTGAACCATCCATAAATATTTTAAGTTTCTGATGATATAGCAGTTACTAAGGATGGAGCCAGTGTGTGTTCAGGAAGCCATGCATATACAGGATGCTTCTTTCACACCACAAGCATCAATATGTGCACCTTTAGAACGCTGAGGGAAAATGATGACCTGTCATGAACTTGGTTACTTTCTTTTAAGTTAGACGTCCGCTGTGATAGTAATTATGATGTTATTAATTACCGACCACCCCAGACCCCGTCTTCTGTTATCCTCCTCTGTAACACCGCCTTGCAACCTTCCCAAGTCTTCCCCATCCCTTGAAATCTCTTTTCTTTGTTGCCTATTATCTATCATTCACCCAGAGTTACTTTTTCCTAAAACTTGCTCAGCAAGTTCTTAATGCTTTCACACTGTCTTCCCCAAAATGCATTTTATTTGATGGTCTGAATTTTAAAATCTAACAATTTCAATGAAAGGAGTCTTTTGTTCTAGGATGACATTCTCCAAAGCCCGGTAGCTCCGAGACAGATTAACGTAGAGGCTACTCATAGGACTTTGGGGTGAATCTCCAAAGCTGAAACTTCAGACAAACACAATAGCCCCCTGGCCCGTCCCCCTGGCTCTCCTTGCTTGAAGCCTTTTCTCAGCAGCAGCAGAGACTCAGAGATGTACAGCTCTCTCACGAGAAGCCATAATAGTGATTCTGGCATTATGCTAGTGGTAGGAGAGTGCAGGTGGCCAGTGAGGTGAGAAAGGGTTCCAAAACCTGCTGTAGGATGTCCTGGCCTCTGTTTTTCTCTCCCTCCATAGCAGCATCACTTTTATCTGGATGATCCTTGGAGGGTGGAAACCATTTTAAAAGGTTAACATGTGGCTTACCTATATCCCTCACATTTGTTTGATTACCTTGACAAAGGCAAGGTGAAGAAAATGGACAGGGTCTACTAGCATTTATTTAAACAAACGAAATGGAAATAGATGCATATTTACATATTTGCTTATATTTTTCAATAAATGGGAGGATAGGCAAGACAACTTTTAAAGATGTTACTTATATAATAATTTAAAGGGGGAGGATGGAATAGGGATGGGAACCAGACTTTTCTGAATGCACCTCGTGTTTTATATTTGACTATAAAATGATACACACAATTCGATACTTGTACAGCAAAATGAAATAAAAATTAGAAAGCTATTTCTAAAACTCAAAAGTCAAATGAAATGAATAAACCTTTCTGTTGAGTCCAAGGCATAAGCACACAGACAGGAATTATTTTAAGGGATTTTAAAACACAGTAATTTATGTGTCCTAATTGATTTAGACCCCATTGACAAAAAAAATCTTAAACTTCTTTTAATAATCACATTTTATTAATGTGTGACTAATTATATTTTATTGAAAATATTATATGGTGACTCTAAAATGTATTTTGATATTAGAAAACATAATTTTAGTATATATTAAAAGAGAAATCTAAAACATGAAGAGGTTAAGTAAATATCTTGCAATCAATTTGAATTTGATTTATCAGTATGAACATGAGATATATTTTCTCTTAAGGAAAATAGAACTATTTCCTAGTTGTGCCTATGACCAATCTAAAACAATGATCTACTCTAGCACCTAGATTATGGGCCCCAAGTGCCACTTTAGCCTAAAAAGAACTAGGATTCCTTGCGGGAAATGGCTGAATCCAAGCCTGGGGCATGAAATGTACAGATCTGGACTATCGTATGCCAGAAAAATAGGATTTTGTTGCAGGCTACTAGAGTCTTGCCAGAAAGACTCAGGAGCAACTTAGAAAGGGTTTCACTGGCCAAAATGCAACAACTGGAGTGTTGATAAGAATAATGCCAGAAATGGACTAAAGCTCCAAGTAAGTTAAACATTTATGAATTTATAATGATATGAAAAGATCCTTATCACCATCATTGAAGGGTGCTAGGGAATTAACTCATTCTGAACACTGGTTCAAAGAGGAAAACATCAAGTTTCTGATTAAACTGCTTCTCAGACTAACCAAATATATGATGAGAGAAAAGTTTTTCTTTACAGAAGTATTCCAGATTAAAAGTAGATATTGAGGCAGTGATGATGGAATTAAAATATCACCATTTTATAACCTCCAGTGAAATAATGTACTTAGAGAACATCGGTGTTCTTGCTAAAAAGTGAAACCGAAGTCAAATCAAGCCTCAAACTCTACAGATTTATAAGCACTATAGGAACAGAAGGACGTGTCACGTGACACGATAAAGAGGCGGTCAGTGAACTGTGGGGAACTATGATAAAGGCCAGCCTTTTCCAGCAAACACACTGAAAGAAAAGGGAAAGTGACCCACTGGTAAAAGAGATGTAAGAGAAATAACCTAATGTGACGTATCGAAGTTTTGGGCATTTTGCTTTGAACAATATCACGTGCACATCCATACACACAGCACGCACACTTTCCATAGATGAGCGATCATCACAGAACCACTGTCAACATTTGAGGTGTTGAAATTGTGCTTTTCTTTCCAAAGGAATTCTTATCCTGTAAAGACATATTTTGAGTTATTTGTACATGAAATAGTATGTCTAGGACTGAATTTAAAATAATCTAGTAGGAAAGGGGATGAACTGGGAGGGGACATGGGTATAGATGAAATAAAATTGGCCATGGGTTAGCAACCTTTAAAGTTGAGTATGTGAGACTTTTATTGTTCTATTTTCCCTAATTGGGTACATTTTGGAAAATGTCCATAATAAAAATTTTAATGCCAGATAATCATTTTCTCCTCTTTAAAATTTTAGTAGCGAAAATTTCGTCTTATACAATATAGTTTTACTTGCAATAAGGCTGACAATTATGAACACCATTAGGACCCCGGTGAATAAAATATTGAGATTAATGTGAGTTCGGTTGTGTTCATCAGGGATGAAAGGAGGTCTAGACCCAGGTGAGGCTGATTCTGATAAGGGAGCATTCAGGTGTGGAGTGGGTTGGGAGGAGATGAAAGCTTGCTGCTATCAAGAAACAGAGAAAAGGGAGGAAAGACCTTACAGAGAAGAAAAAAGAGAAATGAGGAAAGGAAGGGAAATGGGAGGGACCATATTTTTTCCTTCTCCACTGTCACTCCTTAGCCTAAGTGATACCTGGGCCCATGGGCCACATAGCTTTGGCTGTGACTGACTTGCTTTTCACTTGCCCACGCTTTGAGAGAGCGAGTCCGGGAGGAACTGGTAAGCAGATCGACCTCTCCGTGGCTCTTTACAGTGGGGTGGATTCCTCCACCCCTCTCCCAGGGATACTCCTGGGAGCTGATCGGAAGTGGTCATGTTAGCCAACCTTAGTAATAACCTTGAGACCATGTAGTCTGCGTTCCTGTATGATTTAAAATTAATTTCAAAAGCACACATGTATGCCTGACACGTTTCCTACAAGATGTTCTCTTATTATAATTATTCAGCACCTATATTTATAGTTCTGTTGTTTTTATCCCCCTAATATAAATCATATAAGGTAAATTTGGAAATGGGAACCACAGGGAAACACGTATTTCAAACATGAGCTACATTTAAAGTCTATTAATTTTTTTTTAAATAAGTGATTTCATTTGTGGTCACTGTTCAATGAGCTACAATATTTTTAAAGAAAAAGAGTCTAAGGCACAAATATAGTGAATGTACATATGTGAATTATTCTGACACTTGTCAAGTATGAAATAGCTAACATGTTAGGAGCATAATGATAAATCTTTTACTTTTTATTGAAGTTACTGGGGTGGCATTAGTTAATGGAGTTGCGTGTGCTGCAGGTGTGCAGTTCTGTAGCACATCATCTGTGCGCTGCGTTGCGGTGCTCACCACCCCGAGTCAAGTCTCCTCCCGTCATCATTTATTCCCCCTACCCTCTTCTGTCTCCTCCATTCCCCTTTCCCTCTCGTAATCATGCTGTTGTTTGTGTCTATGAGTTTTGTTTTTTTCTCAATCCCTTTTCCTTTTTTACCCAGCTCCCCAAGCCCCTTGCCTCTGGCAGCAGTCAGTCTATTCTCTATGAGTCTGTTTCTATTTTGTAGGTTATTTTGTTCATTAGACTCCGCATTTAAGTGAAATCATATGGTACTTATCTTCCTCTGACTGCCTTATTTCACTTGGCATAATACTCTCCAGGTCCACCATGCTGATGCAAATGGCAAGATTTTCTTCTTTTTTATGGCTGAGTAGTATACCATTGTGTAAATGTACCTCAGCTTTTTTTCCCCCACCCAACTAAATCTTTAAAGATCATTTTTTTATGATGTTTGCATTTTGTTGATTTGTCTTGATGCTTTCTCTGGATTTTTTCAGCTTACTTAAAGCAGTGAAGATTCTATAATAAATCCAGTTAATTCCTTTTATTCATGACAGTTATGTTTTATAAAGTCTCCATGAATACTGACTTTACAAGTACTGAACCACTGCATGCCTCTGGTCACATTTTCATCAACCAATCAATATGTGTGCTTCTGTTTAAAGACACTTTATTTAATATACTGTTGATTCAATAACATTAAACTCATGGCCAATGGCAGTATAACTCACATTGCAATGAAGCTTATGTAACATATTTTCATAAGACTCTTCACAGCTTTCTTGCACTTCAGTAAGACTAGACAGTCTTCAGCACTGATGTGTAGGGGCCCCTTTTAAATAGCTAGATCACCAACAAAAATGCGAAAATGTGACGCTGATAGACCACGGACAGGACACTTGCTTGCAGTGTAACTGAAACCGGGAAGCAGAACACTGCCTGTTTCAGCTCACTTCGAGACACACATCAAAGGCAGCCCCAGTTTTGCACCACTCTGTTCCTGTCCAAGTCACCGCACAGGACCACAGCTATTGACTTGGGAGTTACGAATGAATTTTAGCGAGTAGACAAATTACAAATACAGAATCTGTGTATATGGAGGATTGACTAGTTTTCTATTTGCCTAAAACTATGATATGGGTCCCTAACTTTGGTATATTCTTTCTACAATTTTTATAACCTTTTTACAGAACTAGCCTCAGGCAAAATTGTGAAATAAGTACCTTTATTTTTCTCTCAGAACTGCCTTTTGCCTTCTCAGTGGTGCACATTAAAAATAAAAACAGTTCAATCTGTGTTTGTTCTCAGTTAGGAGTTAATAAGAGTAAAATCTAAAATGTAAGCTCTCAAAAATAAAGATGATGCCTGCATTGTTTATATTAGTTTTCCAGAGCCTAACTTGGTGCTGGATATTTCTCAGGAAATATTTAAACAAAATAAATGAACATTGGTAATATGCACATATTACTAGTAGAATAGTCTTTTAAAGATATTCATGTCTTAAATCTCAGAACCTGTGACTGTTACCTTATGTGACAAAGGAGATATAAGGTTATAGGTGGAGTTAAGGTTGCTAATCAGCTGATTTTAGGATGGAAAGATTACCTAGGATTATACAGATCAGCCCAATGAAGTCATAAGGGTCCTTAAAAGAAAGAGAAGGAGGCAGAAGAGGGAATTCAGAGGGAGAGGCAGCTGGGGAAGAAGGTCAGGTTTCCACACTGTGAAAACGACTCACCTGCTGGCTTTGCAGATGGAGGCAGGGCCATGAACCCAGGATGAGGGCAGCTTGTTGAAGCTGGAAAAGGCAGGCAAAGGGATTGGCCCTTAGATCCTCCAAAAATGAATGTGTGTTGCTGACGTCTTGATGGGAGCCCAGTGAGACCTGTGTCAGATTTTTGCTCTACAAAACTGTAAGATAATACATTTGTGTTTTTAGACCACTAAATTTTTGATGATTTGGTATAGAACTATGCCATGGGAAATTAACATATTCATCAAACAGTACTTATAGTCCAATGTGATGTCACAAAGTTGAAAAGCCATTGAGACACACAACAGTGAATATTTAGGTATCACTGTCGAACATCTGGTGAGGACTGGACCTGATATTTTGAGAGAAGCTCATTCCCAATCTTCAAATCTCACTATATAATGTGGCTGCTATTCATAAAATTGATTGATTGATTTTGTAAGTCCTTTGGAACACATAGCCTATCTTCCTTTATATCTAAAATAATTGATTTTTATCTCACTGTTTTGTCATTTTTGAGTGTGAGATAAGTTATTTCTTTATATGTTTATAAATTATATACTAAGTAATAGCTCTTTATTTCTAAAATTTTTATAATTAGGCTTTGTGATAAAGTATGGTAAGATCAACTTCACAGTACTAAAAGGAAAAAATAAAAAAAGAAATTGCCCTCTGAAACTTTAGGATCAATGTTCATGAAATAACCTAGCAAAGAAGTAATGAAAATTAATGTTGTTTTAAAAACTATTGAACATGGACAAAATCTTGATTGAATATTGTCAGCCAATATACTTTAGTAGAGGTTTAGATAAAGAAGATTATGTTGTCATGAGAATGAAATAGGATGATAAAGAGTACTTATTTCTGCTGCCTAATATGCTGCTCAAACAGTGTGCTCAGTAAGTGTGAAGCTACTGTTATTGTTGGGGATACCATTGTTACTATAGTGTAAACATAGTAGGGCTATAGCCTCCTCCTCCCTTGTTTTCTAGGCTAGTGAAAATGTTTCATTTAAAAACCATTAATTTTTGTGAAACTCAACACTGTGTAAACATTAGCCATTAAAAGGTGCTTGCCAGTCTATTGTGCCCCAAAGTGGATAGTTTAGAGTTTTATCATCAGTCACTGTAGTGAGGGGATGCATAAAAATCACCCGCAAGCCCTGATGGGTGTGGCTCTGTGGATTGAGTGCAGGCCTGCAAACCAAAGGGTCACCAGTTGGATTCCTAGTCAGGGCACATGTCTGGATTGCGGGCCAAGCTCACCAGTAGGGGACATATGAGAGGCAACCACACATCGATGTTTCTCTCCATCTTTTTCTTCCTCCCTTCCCCTCTCTTTAAAAATAAATTAAAAAAATCTTAAAAAAAATCACCCTCAAGTGTGTGGGTGGGTAGCAGTTACTTTAGAAGTTCCCATCCTGTGGGTTTAGCTCTGTCAGCATCTTGCGGTGTGGGGACCATTGCTGAGGCGTTTACCCAGAGAGTTCATTAGAGCATTGCTGTTTATTTCATCCATCCTTAGAGAGGTGGCAGCGTCGGGTGCTGCCAAGAACTCACTCTCCCAGAAAGTCAGCATTTTCCAGGCATTGGTATAAAAATTAAAACAGAAATAAATACTTCCCTGTACCCAGCAAAACACCATTCTTTCTAATTTGGGGCAGTGATGAAGTGGTTCTGAAACCTTTAGAAATGTACATTTAGCAGACTATTGATTAAGTGGGCTATATATTAAAACAGATGAAGGAGACATTAATCTGCTTCTAGTGTTTTCATGCATTTATCAGTCAATTTCCACAAGGTAAAATGAACGCAAAACAAAAGTGAAAACTTAAGATACTGAAAGTCACTTCATGTGACGTTCTGAATAATTAACCACCACAAGTCCACCTCTTGTCAACCTTTATTTCATCCTTGCCCTTCCTTGGCTTGCGTAGCTAAGCCCTTCTGGGCTGAACCTTCTGAGTGGAACCTTCTTGAAGTTTGGAAAGCATAGAGACTGGTATTTCTTTCAGTTCCTGTTAACTGTTCTTGTCTACTGATGTGGAGAGTAAGTCACAGTGAATTTTGGCCAAAGCCTGAAGATCATTATTGTCCTCCTGTTTCTTCTGACAAAGAATCAGATGTGGTAAGCATTTTCAACATAAAGACCACAAATGTTACTTTATTTAACATCTCTTATTATAATTTTCTGCTGAAAAAGCCAACCCACCTCCAATTTTCTTTCCCACAAGTAGGCAGGCTTCCCAATTTGTATCTGACTTATAGAAATTGCTTTTTTTTTTTAATGGGGGAATATTCTAAAGCACTTTAATTTTTATTTATCTAAAAATTCCTGTTATTGTAGGACTGTGTGCTTGGCTTAGTAAAGGTCAGGCTGGCATTTTATGACTCAACTAGAGTACCTTGTATGATATTCAAAGTCTGATTTCCTAATTAGTAGTATCAGCAACACTTAGGAGCTTGTTAGAATTACAGAGTATGAGATCTCACCTCAGACCTACCCAATCAGAGCCTCTGGGAATGCGGCCCTAGGATTATGTTGTAACGAGCCTGCTGGGTGGTGTCCTGCTCACCAAGTTGAGAAGTACAGCTCTCCTCAAAGCGTGGCTCCAGGGCCAGCAGCATCAGGCTTCTCCAGAGGGGAGCTCATTAGAAATGCAGACTCTCCAGCACAGCTCCAGGCCGACTGAGTCAGAATCCGCATCTAACAGGAGCTCCAGGAAATTTCCGTGCACATTAAAGTTTGAACAGCACTGTGCCAAAGGACTTAGTTTGTGTTTTCCATGTCAGTAAATAACAAGATGTGTCAAGTTATTCAATACAATTGGCATTAGAAACAGATCCTAATATATTTTAAATGGAGAATTATTTTAATGAAATATTCCTAAACATAAGTCATCCAAAGGACAAACCAATATAACTCTGAATACAAAGTTTTCAAACCAGGATGTTAAGTATCTATAACGAGTCCTACAAAAAGATAGCTACTGACATCTGGTCAGATGGTGGCATAGGTAAACACAGCTCACCTCCTCGCACAACCATGTCATAATTACAACTAAATTACAGAACATCCATCACTCAAAACTGTCAGAAATCAGGTTGAATGGGAGTCTGACAACTACAGAATTAAAGAAATCACATCCATCCAGACTAGTAGGAGGGGCTGAAATGTGGAATGGGCTGATACTACATCTACCTATGGTGGATAAAAATTCTGGAGTGTTATCTCAGGAGCAAGGAGTCCCAGTCTCATACCAAGCCCCCCAGCCCAGGGTTCCAGTGTCAGGAAAATACATCCACATAACTTCTGGCTGCAAAAACCAGTAGGGATTGAGTTGGTGGAAAAAACTGCTGGCATCCCAAGCAGTTTCTCTTAAAGAACCCATACACAGACTTACTCAGACTCACTCCCTCTGCTCTCCAGCACCAGGGTAGTGTCTTGAAAGGCATCAGTGGTGTATAGGGTGAAGCTGAAGTGTCTGGCATCAAGGCAAGAGCTAGGGGACAGCTTTCTTCCAGACAGAAAGGGGAGCTGAGCCACAGATCTGGAAGGCAGAAGCCATATCTGAGACTCCATCAACCTGACTAACAGTGTTTGCCCCACCCTGGAGACCCTCTGAGGCTCTGTCCCACCCAACTTACAGCTCTTAACAGTGACTTTTCCTTATGAATGGCTGATCTTGGCTCATGTTCCACAACTTCCTAAATCCTTTCAAATAAGCAATAGCTGACCTCAGGGAGCCCGTAGTCTATGCATCTCTCGCTAAGTGGCCCTGGGCATGGCAATAGCAGCAGCCAGCCTAGATTTACAGCTTGGCTTCACCTGGGAATCTCTAAGCCCAGCAGAGGTAGCAGCCATTGCACATTGCTCTATGGCTCAGGGAGGGTGGCCCCAGGTAGAACACAGTTGGTCAGCCCAACCTGGGAAACCCCAGGGCCTGCACACCCAGTAAATAGCTACAGAACATATAAGAGCATCACTACCATGTTTCTGCACACTGATTCTCTTCAGAGGGCAGAGTTTGGTGATCAGTGGTCACAGCCAATCCTTGCAACTGACTGGCCTGGGTAAATCCCTCCATTGACCTGCCAACAGTGGCCAAGGCTCAATTACAAGAGAAAGGTGTACAGTGATCCCTCACCTATTGCGAGAGTTACATTCCAGAGACCCCCATGATAGGTGAAAATCCATGAAGCAGTGGTGTTATATTTATTTTATTATTTATATATATTTTGAGGTTTTATAAACCCTTCCCACACTCCTATAAACTTTTCCCACTCTCTTATTAACCTCTTCCACACTCTTATAAACACTTCATATGCTCTTAAACCATTTGTATACTCTTAAACCTACATAATTTTAACAACATATGAAATTCTGTATGGGTACTCACCAGTGAAGTATAGTCGTCCCTTGCTATGTTGTGGTTCACTTATTGAGGATTCACTGTATCTCGGGTTTTTAAATACTCGTGATACAGTGAAGCTGCAATAAGTGAACCACGATATAGCGAGGGATGACTGTACTTAGCCCACAAGAAGGGCACAGGGAGGCTGCCAAAATGAGGAGACAAAGAAACATAGCCCAGATGAAAGAGCAGATCAAAACTCCAGAAAAAGAGCTAAGCAAAATGAAATCTGTCAAAGATTTCAAAGCATTGGTTATAAGGATGCTGAGGAACTTAGTGAGGACCACAATAACACAAGAAAAGATCCAGATGGAAAAGAAGGATTTTACTAGTTGAAAAAAATAACAATTTACAGAAAAACAACAGTAGAGTGAATGAAACTGAAAACAAATCAAAGATTTGGAACATAAATAAGCAAAAAACAAATAATCAGAGGAAGAAGAAAAAAGATTTCAAAAAAATGAGGATAGGGTAAGTAGCCCACCAGACATCTTCAAGTGTTCCAACATTTGCATCATGGAGGTGCCAGAATGAGAAGAGAAAGAGCAAGAAATTGGAAATCTATTTGAAAAAAGAAGATAGAAAACTTCCCTAATTCGGTGAAGGAAATAGACATGCCAAGTCTAGAAAGCACAGACAGTCCCAAACGAGATGGACACGAAAAGGCCCACTCCAAGACATATCATAATTACAGTGTCAGAGGTTAAAGATAAAGAGAGAATCCTAAAAACAGCAAGAGAAAAGCAGTCATTTACCTACAGGGGAATACTGATAAGACTGTCAGCTGATTTCTTGAAAGAAACTTTGCAGGCTAGAAGGGACTAGCAAGAAATATTCAAAGTCATGAAAAGCAGGCACCTACAGCCAAGATTGCTCTCCCCAACAAAGCTGTCATTTAGAATCGAAGGGCAGATTAAAAGCCTCCCAGACAAGGAAAAACTAAAGGAGTTCATCATCACCAAACCATTATTATATGAAATGTTAAAGGGACTTATTTAAGAAAAAGATAAAAACTTTGAACAATAAAATGTCAATAAATACTTCTCTATCAACAATTCAATCTAAAAAACAAACTAAGTAAACAAGAACAGAGACAGAATCATGGGTACAAATAGTGTTTTGATGGTTGCCAGATAGGACTGGGGTGTAGGGGATGGGTGAAGGGGCGGAGGGATTAAGAAGCGCGAATGGGCAGTCACAGAATAGCCACAGGGATGTAAAGCACAATATAGGAAATGGAGCAGCCGAAGAGCTTAGAGTGTGACCCATGGACGAAAACAATGGTGTGGGGAATGCCTGAGGGAGTGTGGGGGGGGTGCTGGGTGGAGTGGTTCAAGGGGGAAAAATGGAGACATAGCATAATCAATAAAACATAATTTTAAAAAACACCCAAAAGACAGCTACTATAATGAACTCTTATAGAAAGATCGCTGCTGGAGAAATGAAGGTGGAGAAAGTCGCATTGCAGACCTGCTGTCTTCTTCAGTCCTTTTCTTTAAACAACAAGACTCTTTAAGTCTTTTCAAATAATAGGAACACATCCTTGAGAAGATGGGGGAAAATGTCTTCTCTCAATGAGTACACAGAGCAGAGATTTATTTCTAGCAAATACTGCCAGCTCTGCTCTGCCACATACTGTCATTTGGGAAATCTGCCTCAGTCACACACAAAGAGAAACTAATTCTTTTTTTTTTTTTGGAATGTTGAGTCCTTAAGGAAGTACTCTTGTTTGAAATAACAAGTGGACCTAGAATTTGATATTTAAAGCTTGCACAGGTACATGGGTACCTGGGCAGAGATTCATTCCTTTAGCGGCTGGGACAGAACTGTCCGCTCTAGCAGCAGGGCAGGCAGCTGCGCTGCAGTGCCGGAGGAAGGAAGCACAAGCACTCAGCCCAGCCTTGGCTTCCTACCCTGGCATGTCTGACCCCTTTCACTTCTTGCCGAGCCTGAGAAATGGACTCTTAGCATAGTAGCCTTTTCAGTTTTATCGCAGAGATTTTAATCTCTCTAAGCCTGTCAAGTGACTTTAACAACCATGATTGTCTAAATCTCATCCTGAGACTGAGCTCTTCTTTATTTCTTTGTTCCTGACACTCTAAGGGTCTCTAGCGAATTCACTCTCTTCACCAACTACCTTACAACATTTTCCACCAGGGTGAAAAGAGAACCTATAAATTGGTACTTTACTATTCCTATGGTTATTCTCAACAATCAATCAACTTTAATATCCGCCATGAAGCACCTAGGTAGGAAATGTGATGAATTGATCGATAAAGGTCAGAGGTACTAATCGTATTACACAGTGCAGGAGTGGGGGTATCACCAAGCCAACCCTACTTTATACTATATCCCTCATTTCATACACCTGTTTATCCCAGTGACAGTGCTAGTAACCCCCTTTGCCACGAGGTATTATTATTCAGGATCATACAAGGTTTCTCTGGAAAAAGTCCAGCAATTGTTAATATAATGAGAACAGTTTGCCGACATCAATGTAACCTGACAGCCAAGGTGAGTGGACTGGATGTGTGCACGCATAAAGAATGACATCTCCACTGTACTAAGCAGTGGGGGTGGTAGATGCCACTGAGTGAGCATGTGTACTGTGTGGCCATCACATTCAAAATGACCGAGCAAGTAGAGCAATGAACCCGCATCAAATTTTGCATGAAGCTTGAACGTTCCTCTGTGGGAACTATTCAGATGATTCAGAAGGCTGCAGCTATGGGCAACTGGTGATGGACAGTTTCATCAGGATGATATGACCACTCATGCGTCAAGTCTGGTGCAAAGTTTTTTGTGAAACATCACATCACCCAGGTGACTTGGTCCCTCTACAGCCTAGATGATGCCCTGTGACTTCTGGCTTTTCCCAAAACTAAAATCACCTTCGAAAGGGAAGAGATTTCAGGCTATTGATGAGATTCAGGAAAATACGATGGGGCAGCTGATGGTGATTGGGAGAACTGTGTGAGGTCTCAAAGTGCCTACTTTGAAGGGAACTAAGGTGTCATTGTCATATGTGCAGTGTTTCTTGAATCTTGTATCTTCTTCAATAAATGTCTCTATTTTTCATATGACATGGCTAGATACCTTCTGGAGAGACCTCGTATATCCAGTCAGCATGTAGTAAGCTCTGGGCACCTGTTTTATGCTGCTGGATATATATAGTTGAATGAGACAGAGTTTGGACCCCTAAGTGATCATAGCCTAGTGGGCTGAGAGGTCTGAGCACAATTGGGAACATTGTGATGCAGCACAGAGTGTCCTAGCTCCCTCAGGGTGTTGGGGGCTTGTCAGGCAAGGCTTTAGTGAGGGTCTCCCAAGGGTCAGGTGAGAGGAGGGGGATGGGGGCTTCCTTGCAGAGGAGAGGCATGTGCAAAGTTATGGCAGTGGAACAGGGCAGAGGATGGTGCATTTCGGGCAGCAACGAGAGGCTCCCACAGGGAGAGGATGGCACACTGGGAGAGCCGAGGGGGATGCTGTAGACAGACCACCTTCTGTTGAACTGTGTCCCCAGTCAGCCTCCCTAGGAAGAGACTGTAGGCTGTTGTGCAGTGATCTCCAGCTAAAATCTAGCCCTCCTTGATGCCTCTTCAGGGAACTGTTGGATCTACCAAGTAGCTATAAAATAACATAAACATTAGGGGCTTAAATGAGGTCAGAGAAAAACAGAGTCAGTACAAATGATTAATTTCATTCTTTCCTGTCAGGAACAAACTATGTTAGTCTGTGAGACTTCAGTATGTCTAGTATTTTTTTCAATTGTTTTTCCTCTGGATATACTTCTTTATGGGGATGAGCAGACATGCTGAAGAAAAAAGTCAGATGAAGCAGGGAGAAAAGTTGTCTGTTTATTATGGCCAGCTCTGGCTTCTGCAACATCTGAAAATTCATGAGAAAATACGTACCTTTTAAAATTCATCTTATTTGACATTCATCACTAGAGGCTCTGATCTTAGTGGTAGAACAGAGTTGGCCAGGAATGTTTTCTTATTTTGCAAGTTGACCTTGAGCACGCACGTCATTTAAATACTGTCCGTTTAAGTGGCGTTTATTGTGTAAAGCACAGACGCCATGTCCTGCATTGTCACTGAAATCGGGGAAGGTTGTGTGTGCAAGTGTACACCCATGTACGCACCCCAGTGTGTTTGAAAAGTGCAAATGGAGCAAAGATGTCTTCCAAATGTTAATTAGCTGTAATAAACATAAACGATATTGTACTTACTGGTATTCAATTACAATTATAAAATGATTTAAAAGATAGGAGTATAAACAAATGGCAAGAGGAAATGACCCAACTTTCTGCTAATTTTTAGAATGATTGGTTTGGAGTAGGCTTTTTTCTTCCCTCTCCTTCCTTCTCCTTTTTTCTGCCCCCCAATTCTGCCACAACATATTTAAACTAATTTCATGATAAAAGTTGTCACTATTTTAAGTATAAATTATACTTTAAAATAATATGATTTTATTGAAATTAAATTTAGACACTCGTGGAATCTACTGAAATATTTATTTAGTTCAATTAAAACATTACCATTATCAAAGAAGCCCTAGGCAATGTCAGTGAATGAATGTGTAAGACCTAGAAGGTGTATATAAAGAATTCAACTGCTGTGATGAGTGATGCATCATTTATATTTTCCTACCATGGAAAGTTCCCAAAGTCGAAATTGTCCTTTTATGCCTTCTCTTTCAATTAATACTAACAGGTTGTAGGCCCTTTTTACTTAGGGCCGGCCACAGCTACCTTTCCCCAAAGCTATGGCCAGATGACGTGATGAATGAATCTCTGCTAATCAGCAGAAGAGCTAGGGAAATCGGTGACCAGAGCCCCCAAACATTCCTCTTTGATAGACTCTGTATATTTGAAGGGCTTACTTCTGATGGCAACACGAGGCTCTCCAGGAGGAGTGATCATGAATGGGAGCCCATTGGAAAGCACCGACCTCAGGCTTTAGGGAGAGCATGACCTTTTGGAATTGCTGAAGTCAGGTTCTTAGAGGGGACCAGGGGACTTGACATTATTATTACTTTTTAACTGTCACTGTTTCCTTTTAAGGCTCAAGGCTGTTAGAATAATGCGATAAATTATTTCATCTGAAGAGAAGTTATATTTTGCAAGTATCTCCTATAAAAATAAATGTACAAGGAGAGAGGACCTTTTGGCAGTTCTGTCTCAGTCACACATTAGTAACAGGCACCCACAGCACCGTGGCCCCCTGGAAAGATCTCTGGGTCTTTTCATTAGTCCAAACACAGGTGAGGCAAAATGATCTGACTCGTAAATAAGGAAAGATGTTAACATCAACTAAAAATAAGACATTTTAAGTGACTTCATGATGTGGAGTTCATTTACCAATTTTGCTTCTTTAAACGTTGATTACTAACTTCTTAGGTATTTACATATCTGAAAGGGCAGAGGCATGATGACTATACATCTTTTGAAACTCACGTGGTAGCTAGCCATTTAATTCAACAGATAATAGCAAACATACTGATTTCAACAATAGCTGCCATTGCTGTCCACCAGCCAAACACCACCAGAAACAGAACTGTAGTCCAACAGTTGGGCTTACTACCTGTTACAACAAGGGCAAGGTGCACGATGTTTGAGTATCCCAATTTTTATACAGCAGGTGGAGGGTGGGGCAGAGCAAAGGCTGTAGTTGCTAAAGAAGCAGCAGCAGACATTTGGTCACTTTTGTGGTTTAGATTTTGTCTTCGTCTTGGTAAGCGTTCAGACAAGATCCCAGAGTGGTCTGATGTTTGTCTCACTCCACCACAGTCACAGAGGGACCTTGTGGGATGTGGGTGTCCCGTGACACTGTTTCTGTTGAATAGTTAGACACCAGCCTGGCTCACAGCTAACAGCAGCCAAGGCTGCTGTCCTTCTCTCTCTCTGTCCTTCAGCTCATGCTGTCTGTCTGTGCATCAGCCAGCACTACCGACCCGCATACAAATCACTCACTCTTCAAAACTACCTTGCAAGGGTAGGGGTTATCATCCTTCTCAATTTACATCTTCCACATCTTCCTCAAGTCTGGTGGCTTGGACACTCAGTGAATAACTGAAGCTATTTATTATAAAAAATACAAATAGGTCAATAAGTAAACACGTAAGGAGCAAGGAGAAGTTTCCAAGAAAGCAGAAACACAAGTGGCTGAGGGAAACTGGGAAGGCTTGCGAGGCATTTGGTATGTCATTTAAGTAGTGAGAGACATCCGGAAAGAGGTTTCCGGGGTAGGTGGGAGCCATTCCAGGTCCCTGTGAGCGGAGGCTGAGAGAAGAAGTGAGAGGACAAGGAGCCACACAGCTGGAGAGACAGCACAGATGGAGACATGTGAGGGTCGGGTGGGGGAGGCTGGGTTAGGGGTTGCACAGCAGGCCTCGGAAGGGTGTGCTTAATTCATCACTGAATGTTTTTGACCCAGGAAGATTATTCTGAGCTGGGAGTGATGTATGTAATAAGGATGAACGTTTACCGAGCTTTTGGCCTCAAATAATCAGTCATTCATTCAGCAAATACTTATTTAGTATTGTGCCTTAGGCAATGAGATACATGCAGGAGAATCAGTCATGGATAAGACACTTTCCCTTTTTTTGAGGATATCACAATGACACATGGCAATGGGACTTCACAATCCAGCTTCTATGTTGGTAAACATGTGAATGGAGATGCAGGGGCTCCAGGAGAAGGAGCAATAAAACCCTTGCAGGCGTGATGGAAGGCTCCGGGTAGTAGATGACATTGGAGCTAGGCGTCAAAGGGTGGGGAGCGGTTTCCAGGCAGACTCCAGGGATGATGCTGAGGACGGGGGGTGGTGCAAAACTAATAAACGACCAATGAGACCTGAGAAAAGTTGTTATGTATGACAGAAGAATGCTGGTGAACACTGAGCTATTATTCTCAGGAGGATTGTAGGGGAGGACATTTAAATATTGATGGAAATGGAGCAGGGAGAGGCAGTGGCTGCTGGACCTCCTTTCCAAGGAGATGGGACTGGGCGTGCGGTAGAGGGGAAGGGAGCTTTGGAATGTGTACCGAGCGCACATTAGATACGGGACCCACAGGCTTGTTTTCATTATTATGTGTTCCTCAGGACAGAATATATAGCAACTGTTACATACCCAAGAGCTGCAGTAAATAACTAAAAAAATAAGGCCCACAATATCAAATACTAGTGTTATAGTCGATTCATAAATTCTCGTCATTTCATGAATACAATTTCATGGTTGTAATCACAAGCATTATAAATATATAAATGAATAAATGAACAAATGAATATATGGTAAGAGAGGGAAAGGGAGGGAGAGGGAGGGAGAAGGGAGAGACAGGGAGTCAAGAAGGGAGAGAGAGAGATTTTATGCTAGAGAAAACCTTAGATTTCTGTAGTACAGGCTGTAATACTGTGTGCTGTGCTTCTGCCTCACCTTAATCCCCACACTCTCAGCTGTGGACACTCAGGTTGCTTTCAGCTCGAAGCCACTGTGCTGGATAGAGCATGGCATACCTGTCCCTTATGGCCGTTATGCGAGAATTGCTTTGGATGTCTCACTACAAACAGAACCACTAGGTGATAGGGTATATGCATATCCATGGTTGGTCAGTGACTGTACTGCACAATGCAAGGGTGCTCCCAAGAATAGCCACACCAGTCTACACTCCCGTCAACGATGCACGCTGTCCTGCATCCCCACATTCCTGCCAACACGTGGTCGTGCCCAGCTGACTTTTGCTAGCCTTTAAAGCACCAAGTGGAATTTATTATTTTTTAAAATTATGTTGAGCATCTGTGCCTATATATGTTTTTTTCCCTGTCTTAATTTGCCAAATGTGTGACCTTGGATGTCACTTTCCCCTTTTAAGTTTCAGTTCTCTCATCTGTAAAATGCGGAAAAGGTAAGCCTCTCTCCCACAGACAGGCCATGAGGGGAGCCAGTGCATGGAAAGGCACTCATACCAGGTCTGCAAAGTAGTAAGCTCTCCAAGGGAGTTGTTATTCTTAGATTTGATTAAAAATATAATTTGGCAAGAGGCAAATTTGAAAGCACTTAGGGTACTGGGTTATTAGACAATTGTGCATAGTCAGAGTCCAGTTTGGGGGTGTCCTCCTGAGGTCACGGGAAGCCACCGTGAGAGGCAGTCCGGAAAACCGCATGGAGGGTAATGTCTGGACAGGGGGACTTTGGTGGAGGAAAGAGGCTAACAGTAGGAGGAAAAACAGTAGGAGTATTTTGCTTTTCCCTTTTTTGTTTACATTTCTACATGTAAGTATTATCATACATAATTAAAAATTGCAAAACAGAGGAAGTTATATAAAAATTTCTTAAGTTTATCCCTTTAAAAAGCTATTACAACATTGATGTGTCATATTTATACTTTTCCTATTATGCATAACTTTGAATTAACTTATAAGTATGCTGATCACACAACCCTGTATTATACCTCAGTAATGAAGGGAACATGCTGATTTTTCAGTAGTCTGCAAAAATCACCATTCTAATTGATTCATAATATTTCATCAAGTGCTATGTGCCACGGTAATTACATTTTAGTGCTCTGAACTTGAAAATAATTCAGTATCTTTAAAAATCTATAGTATAAATTACAAATTATCTTAATCAAATGGATTTAGGTGTGCTAACATACCTCATTGTAAGTCAATGTGCTTATTTTCGCACAGCCCCACAGAGAGTAAATGCCTTTAGTAGCATTTCCTCCGAACTGTGCTGTGATCTAGGCATTCTGGGTATCGTTACTGCGCTGGGGATGAAGGAACCCACCCAGGCTGTGCGTTTAAGAATGTGCCTTAGATCTGACCTTTGGGAGAACCTGTTCAGGAGTCCCATCAGCAGTGCATTTTCTTAACACATCATTCATTACTTCTTAAGTGAAACAGCTCAAAACAAGTATAACTGAGGGACTGAATTAAAATCTTTCAGTACTGGTGGGTGTTTGAAAAGCTGGATTAATCCTTCTTAAGATGCTCAATATGTGGTATCTTTCTATAAGGCTCTGTCAAGATTTTTGTGAGCACTAAATGAATATGTCACATTGCTTAGCACAGTGAATAGACATTAAAAATTTAAGATTTAATGCAAGAATTGCAGAGTACTTCATGTAAACGGTCATATTCTGAGTACTTCAGAGGTTATGACCATGCCATTATGGTAAAGAACTTATGATAAATGTAGGATAAAAGCATTCTTTGTGAGCACTCAGTCCTTGCTGTCAAAGGCAGCGTTAGGTCCCCCTGTCCTGGAAACCCTGTGAGACCATGGGGGCACGGCGATTGCTCCGTCCCCGGGGGCCCTTGGTTCTGACCGGTATCATTGCCGAGCAAAACAAAATGGACAACTGCAACTTTCAGTATCATAAATTTCTAAGTAAATTATTTTGGAAACATAATGTATAGCTAGTAGATGGTCCCCAGAGTACACTTTTTTTTTTTCTGATATAGCTAAAGAATATAATTTACAAAACTGAAAATTTTATCAAACATAATTTTCATTACTACAGAATACACTATAGTAAATTTCATGCCTTTTGACAGGAAACTTTCAAAATATGTGTGCAGACGGCTGCTATAAAAGGACTCCTACTTACACTGTGCACTTATTCATCACAGCAATCACCGCCCGCACTCACCCACTCCCAGGAGTGAAGAGAAGAGCAAAACGAATGCCCTCACTCACAGCCCCCACCATTGGCCCTTCTCCTTTCCCCTACTTCAGTATTTTGAAGCAAGTCACAAACATCCTACTCTCTCATCCTCAACTATTTTAGCGTAAGTCTCTGAAAAAGAAAAGCCTTTCTTAAAACAGCACCTGAAACATTTGACAATTATTTATTTACATCATCGAATACCTAATTCATTTTCAAGTTTCCAGCAGTTAACTGGAAAGCCTGCTTTATTGTTCTCAGTGCCAAAGACCTCAGTCTAGTAGGAAAGGAAGGTTCGTATTGAGGATAACATGTTGATCCAGGGCCGTTTTCTGCGCATTCACTTGGTGCGGCCTCCTTTGCTGTCTGCTCCTCAGCCCAGACGTGAGTCCCCGAGGACTTGCTGAGGGTGTGCGTGCTCTGCGTACACCTGTTCTTATTCCTAGGCTCATGATTTCCCTACCCGAGAGAACAAAGTCAGACTAGGTCACTGCCCTGTCATTCTTTTCTTCATAATTGTTGCATTTGTGGTTTAAGGATTTGTGACTGTTCTGGAAGAATTCAGAAGGATATTTGAATGTGCAGAACAATGGACTCTATATGGACTATTGAAATAAGATAAATATCATTTAAGTGTGAAGTGATAGGCCCCACTAGCGTGTCACTGGAATTCTAGTCAAGATTGCCTTCAGATTCATTCATCCTAGTCTCGCTATCTATAGACAGCTACAAGGCATTGAATCTGGCTCCTTAAGGAAAGGCTTATGGTTACTCTACATGTTATAAATCCTGTGGTTTCCTAAAATTTAGGTAAGTAGAATTTTAATACCTATACAGCATAATTAAAACCACATGCAATGCTTTATAAGCTGACTTCAAGGATTTATATAGATATCTATAAATATTATCTATGTTTAAATTTATGAAATATTTTTCAAATGTTCATTAACTAATCTCAGTTGCATTGAAACAGAAATAATATGGGTATTTAGGAATCTCTTATTACTGCATGGTGCAACAATTACACTACTGAAATATAATTTCCAAACTTTGTATTTAAGCACAGACTAATTAAAAAAGAAATAAAACTCTCTATTCAAGAAATTTAAAAAATTTGTTTATGTAACTTCTGGTAGGTAATTCCCGGATATTTTGTCTTGAGGTTAAAAATACTGTCAACTACTAAGTATTTGGCTTTACTTCCTAAATGGGATTGTCACTTTGATGGAAGGGCATTTAGAAGAGTTGCTATTTCCCTTTCAACTGTTTGGCTGGGAGACTCTGATATTAAGCCCAAATGATGCGATTTGGTCAGGCTAATTAGCTGTCAGTGACAGAGCGGCATCTGTGAGGATGTGATCACTGCGCCACTCAGCAGCCACCGCCGAGTGTCACTGAGGCTCCTAGCGAACCAGCGAGATGGTAGCCTCTTCATTCACTTAGTCCATACATCACTCCTGGGAGTAATTATTTCCAGCCCCCATTTGTAGGTGAAGATACTGAGGTTTGGGAACACATCTCGTTGGGGTTTCTCCAGCAATTAATCCATAGATCCCTTCTATTAAGAATCACGATAAGTCTTTTTCAGGGTGAACGGAAGTCTCCAGGTCAAAGGTTTGGATGGACACCTTTAATTTCTCTTTATGAAGGGAGGTTAAGGCATTATTAGTCTCTCATTTGTTAAAATAATGATGATTAGGGCTTGAAAAAATTTGCCTACAAAGATAAAAAGATATTTGAACATGGAATAAATGGGTTTGTGTTGTTTGTGTTGAGTAGAGGAGTATTTCCCAAATCTCAGGCGTTCTAGCATTACAAATGGAGCATTAAAGCATTTATGTTTTCTCTGTTCTTTGCTTCATTATCTATATCAAGATACCCATGGGTGTGTGAGTCATTAACCGGTTACTTCTGTTGCTTTGTTACATCTGGTAGTGTTTCAAAGGCAATGCAAGTAGGCAGGTGTTATTATGGATTCAAATAAAAACCTTTTGTCTCAGTTGCTCTAACCCAGTGCCCGCTGCATGCATTTCTATTCACTCTCTGCCCCAGAGGACAGATGAGTCCATTTCTTTGGTGAAGAATAGGTTAAGAAAGCCTGCACATTTTTTGCTCCCTGATTACGTTATTACTAAATAAGTAGTGTTTCTTTTGAATTTCTATAATGGAACTAATTCTGTGACCAAATTATGAAGAATATGAAGGTCAAACAACCCAAAATAATCCTGCATTGTATTTTTGTCTATGCATTCTAAAAATATTTGGTAAAATTTAAAGTTGACTCCAACTTTAAATAGGATACTTCAGAGGCCATTAATCTTTGTGTCTGCAGAGACTCAGTGTTACATTTAGGCACACTTCGGAAGTCACGTAGCTACTGTGCGTGACAAGCTATGAAAGCTTAGGTTATGATCTAAATGAAGATATGATGTTCACCAGTTAGATAAGGTATATAGTATTGTTCTATACAATGCATATGACAGTATACATTCATAATATAGTATATTCAATGTATGTGAAATAATGAATGGCAGAGGTCTAAATGAGAGTTATTAACTATAAAACTATAAGGAATAGTAAGGGCTAATTGAACTCTATCTGCACTTTTTAAACACCAGTTTTTCAAATTAAGTATAATAAAGTTGATGTTTGATTTTATTGTGCTAGAGAGATTGGTTAATTTATTTAGTCTCTTTCTGAAACACATATTTAAGTTTTTACTTGGGAAAACTATTAGCAATTCATTTAATAAATAAATGGCATTTTCAAGCACTCTGAAAGCTAATCAGTATATTTGAAAAACTATAAAAACATTAATAGAATGCAGAGGTAAGTGAGGAGTAATTTACTTTAAATTTCATAATATCTCTAATAGAGAACTCAGTTTTCTTTCATCATTGAACAATAGTTATTTTAATGGTAATGGTCATAAGAATGCCATTATTCTTTTTAATCTTAATGGTAAAAAGGAAAGATGTTAATGGAGCTCTTTATGGCATAATGAGTGATAAATTATATGATATCTAAAATCCGAAGTTGAAAGGTACTTCTCATGGTGTTCTTAATGATCTATAAAAAAGTGCAAGACTGGAAAATATAATTTTAATGAGATATTCTTCAAAATCTTCTCTTTTTACTTTTGGACAGATAGGTGCAAATTTAAGTCTTATCTTCACTGCACTGTTTTTTTAAAGTGTTAAGGACTTATTTCTTTTCCACAGTTAGTATGATTATTTTCATTTAACTTTTTTGTTGAAGTACAACACACATCCAGCAAAGCATGAAAGGGATGTATCTGTACAGCCCATCAAATTATCGAAACGTAAACTCACTGTGTGAATGTTGCCCAGGCCAGGAATGCCATGGGATCTCAGACAGCTCCTTTCATGCCCTCTTCCCGGTCCTCACTGCCTCCCTCTTCTCCGAAAGTAATTGCCGTCATGATTTCTATTGCCTGTTTGGAAATGCATGCTGAAGAAATCAGTGCAATGTGTACTGTTAACATCTGGCTTCCTTGGTGAACATGGCGCTTGTAAAACACACCCCTGTCATTGTGTACGGGTATCACTGACTCATTTTCATTGCTTTACAACATTTCATCATATGAATATATCCAAATTTGTTTGTCCATTCTACAGATGGACATGTGGGGCTACTCTAAATAACAGTTCAAAAACAGTCATATGCCAGTCTTGTGGGACACAGTGCCTGCTTTTTTGTTGAGTACATTCTTAGATTGGAGTTGCTGGCCCATACAATAAATATACATTTAACTTTGGTAGAATATATGAAAGATTTTTTATGGAGAGGGCACTAATTTACACACTCAACAGCAGTGTATAAAAATTCTATTTGCTCCACATTCTTGACAACACTTGGTATTGTCAGTTTATTTTTTAGCTTTTTGTTGTTTTTTAAAATTTATTTTTTATCGTTGTTCATGTACAGTTTTCTCCATTTTCCCACAACCACTTCCCCCCTCACCCACACCCACCTCCCACCCTCAGTCCTTTCCCCCATTGGCTTTATCCATGGGTTCTTTATACATGTTCTTTGATGACCCTTCCCCCTTTTCCCCTGTTATCCCCCTCCCCTCAGGTTACTGTCAGTTTGTTCTTTATTTCAATGTCTCCGGTTATATTTTGCTTGCTTGTTTGTTTTGTGTATTATGCTCCACTTATAGGTGAGATCATATGGTACTTTAGGTTTTTATTGTTTCCCTCAATTTTAACTGTGCTGGTCGGTGTCGCAGTCTGTGGTTTTAATTTGCAGCCCCCACAACACATGAGATTGGACCCCATTTCATAGATTTGTTAGTCATTTAGCTACTTCTTTTGTCCTTTTTCTTATTGCTTTGTAATTCTCTATATATTCTGTATAATAATATATTGAAAAATAGGTTCTCCCATTCCGTGGAATCTGTTTTCGTTATTTTAATACTATCTTTAAATGAACAGAAGTTCTTAACATGTAATGTGTTCTGATTTCTCAGCCTTTCCTCTCATGGTCACTGCCTTTTATGTCACACTTCAGAAACCCTTGCACTCCTCAAAGTTGTGAGGGTGCTGAGTGAGCTATGCTGTCTTCCAGTGGCTTTATTGTCTTGCCTCTCGTTTTGAGGTCTGCAGTCTTACTGGAGTTTGTTTCTGTGTATGATTTAAGGTAGCAATCAACCTTCTATTTTATTTAGTTACATATTTTCCAGTGTGCACAATCCATTCATCTAGCACCACGTATTTAGGAGGAATTTCGCCCCCTGCCCTGCAGTGCAAATGTTGTAAAAAATTCACTCTCCATATGTGTTGAATCTGTCTCTGGATTTTCTGTTTGAATAACTGGCAATGTGACATTTTCTTTTTCTTTTTTTAATGTAATATGATAAGACTGGATAACCAACAAATAAACTCCTCCAACTTTGTTTTTCTTTAAGAGTGTTTTGGTGATTCCTGTCCCTTTGTATTTCTACTAACGATGTTGAGAGTTCTTGTTGCTCCACCACCTCATCAGTGTTTAGTGCTGTTAGTGTTCTGGATGTTGGCTCTTCTAATATTTTACACAAACCTTTATCTAGTAAATTTGCTAAGCCCACTGTATTGAGTGAAAAAAGTTCTATGTGCAGAATTATGCAACCTGTGAATAATAGCAGTTTTATTTCTTCCTTTCCAATCTTTGTTACCTATTGAATATTTTTCTTACCTTATTACACTAATTAGATTATTCACTGTATGTTGAATGAGGGAGCCTCAGCATTTCCTCTTATAGATGCTTATTATAAGATTTTTATAGATATTCTTTACAGATTTAGAATTTCCCTTCTTGGCTAAAAGTTTTAGATGTTGAATTAAATCAAATGGTCTTTCTGCTTCTGTTTAGAAGACCATATTTTTTCAGTTTAATTACATTAAATGGATTTTAAATATTAAGTAATCTTTATATTATTTCTGGAGTATATTTGATTAAGCTATGATTGATTATCCTTTTCTATATTTCTGTATTCTTGAATAATTTTTCAACTTTTCCAAAGGATTGTTGGAACTGTGTTTACAAATAAGATTAGCTTCTATTCTCCTTATTGCAAGTTTTTTTTTGTCAGATATTGATTTTAAAGTTTACTGGCCTCAGTAAACAAGTTGGGAAACATTCTGTTTTGCTACTTTGTGAAGGTGCTTATTAATAAGATTGGTATTTTGTCCATAAATATTTAGAAGAATTCACTAGGGAAGACACCAGGGCCTGGAATTTTCTGCATGGGAATGGTATTTTAATTATGGATTTAATTTCACCAATAAAGACAGGCAACTTAGATTTTCTCATTTCTCATCTTTTTTGGAAAGTTGCCATTAGGAATTTGTCCACCTAATTTTTAGTATTATTGGCATAAAATTATTGGCAGAAAATTACATCATTCTAATGAATGTAGTATCATAATAAGATCCTTTTTTTTTTCATTCCTAATAGTGGTTATTTGTGCCCTCTTTTTTTTTTTCTTTTCTTTGATCAGTCTGGCTTAGGTATCATTAATTTTAATGATGCCTTTCAAAGCCTTATTTTTATCATTTACTTCCTGTTTCATTCCTGGGTTAAATTTACTATACTTTTTTTTTTTAAGATTTTACTTATTTATTTTTAGAGAGGGAAGGGAGAGGGAGAGAGAGAGAGAGAAACATCAATGTGCGGTTGCTGGGGGACATGGCCTGCAACCTAGGCATGTGCCCTGACTGGGAATCGAACCTGCGATGCCTGGTTCGCAGCCTGTGCTCAATCCACTGAGCTACGCCACCCAGGGCCCCTTTTTTTTTTTTTAATTGGGTTACT
>PVIA01009343.1:0-61847 GCA_004024845.1 Tonatia bakeri
TAGCACATGTTTGTTTAATAACTCAATTTTGTCTGGTATGATGCTAACACCCATTATTCTTATTTACTCTTTATAAATCTCAACTGAGTGGCTTGACTATTTGGGTGATCAATACTTTTGTTCAGTGAACTATTGAATGAATGTCAATTTTTCCTCAATTTCCCTGATACCTATGAACACATGAAAAGAATGCCTTAGTAATAAAGGAATAATTGTAAGAAAATTTAGAATAAAGGAGTGATCAAATTCACTTTGGTATAATAAAGAATTCATCCTAGAGAAGTTTTTAAAACAAATTTTTGAATCAAGTAAAGAAGTGCTTTATTGGTAGTTGATGGAAATCAATCTATGGAGAAATAGGTAGAAAAATAATAGAATTAATAAAGGCAGGGCAGAACTCAATATTGTTGTTGTGAAGTGGGGTGAAAAATAAATGACATTGTGTGCAATGCATTATTATGAGATAAAATCAAAGGAATTTTTGTAAATTATTTAAGTAATGTATCTGTTATTTAAATGTGATGCAATGGCCTCTTAGGCAAGTCAGAGGAGTTAGATTTTTTTCTATTTGTTATATTATCTATCATCTCAGAGGTATTAGGTATGGTACAATATCTCTCATGGTGTTATATTAAACCTACTGTTTGAAATATGAATAGATATCCTTGATTAATTACATTGATCTTACATGGCAATATCTCACAATATAATGGAACAAGTAAGGTATGGGGTGTGGATTGCTTTAGGAATCTACCTACTTACTGGCTTAGATTGTACTAAAGCCTTAGTTCTAATTTGAAAGATGTTATTCACTTTTCAATAGAAATAAATCATTTGTACATTTCCCTAATGCCATGGTCATATATGTCCAGAAAAAAAATAGTCTATAGCATGGCAAAATCAGTCATTATACTTTATTGGGACTTTTGTATGTGTCTGTGTGTGATCAATGTACATTGCTACAAGCATGTTTATTTAAGTGTATTGATTATCAAACCTGTTTTAGCACTGTGTACCAATGAGGATTTTCATGATGCAACCTTGTTTGGTGCTTGCCAACTACTGACTTCTGTTGTTTTGTAATTTCTAGTAAAGCAGAATCTTACAAGAGCTCAATTTCTGTATCAGCTAAATGAGTACCATAGTACTGGCCATGATAAACTCCCTCACCCCACCCAAAATGATTACAAAGACATGCCAGAGCTAGATTGTTAATGGTTTCTTCCAAACTGCCAGGGTGACAAGGTAAAATTCACAACAGACTCTTATTAATAAAGAATAACGTACAAGCATATTAAATGTTTCACTTATGCACTTAAGTACTTTGAAAGCCCTTTTAACTTTGACAAACATAAAGAAAAAATCTTCTTGACAATGATCAAGATTGGAAAAGCATTTTGCAATCTTGTTGCCTGCCAAATGAAGGACACACACTAACTAACTCCTCCATGTCTTTAGAATGATGGTATAGCTTGATAAGGAGTCCAACAATATCTGAGTTTAAGTATATTTACTTCATAGAGAGTGGATTGAATCTTCGGACTTTAACCTGAATACAAAACAAAGTTGCTTTGCTTAGAGTAAGGAAGGCTGTGGGATTCTCCCTTTATTTATATCCCTTGAACCTATCTCATATTCCAGGAGTCATTCTTCCTCTCTCATCAAATTCCCTCCAAAAAAACCCTGACACTCAGAAAATAAAAATATGCTGTCTGTGGTTACAATGATTATCTGAAATCCACCTAAAGGAAATACATAAAATAAAATAAAATAAAATAAAATAAAATAAAATAAAATAAAATAGTCTACATCATAAATCAATACACCTTGTTTCAATGTATATTAATATAGTATTTGTACTGATTTGTTGGATAATTTTCAATGTGCTTCTAAATAAAATAACTAATTTTCTCCATAAATAGAAAATTTTTGAAGTTGAGCAGGTGGAGGAAAATGTTAGTGTTTTGTTTTACAAAAGAGAAGAGTTAGAAAAGTGAAGGGACTTATTCAGGGTAACAGTTAGGAAGTGGCAAAGCTAGAACCATGATTAAGGTCTCCTGATTCAAAATCCTATCTTTCTTTTCCAATATCATCTGCCTCATAGTAACATGTGATATTTTTAAAGAAGTTTTATGGCTTCTAAGGGGCTTTCACATACATTAGGTAGAACAACATGAAATTGCCCATATCTACCCATTTTTTCACCAACTCAAGTGCAAATTTAGTATCATTCAAATGAACATGGAATTTTTCATTTTCACTGTCTTCCTGTAGGCCACCTTACATCACCCTTATCCCCAAACATACTAACATAACAAGGAACTACTGTTGCCAGGTGCTTTCAATTTAGGAAGTGACACGTGTGACCTTTTAATTGTTCCAACCTTCCTAATTTATTAACTTTTTTCATTCTTCTATCTAGATCCTCCAAATAACTGCAAAATGAGCATTCCCACTAGGGCTCTCCTTTCTCCATATCCTTGCCGACAATTGTTGTTTGTTGATTTATTGATAGGAACCATTCTGGCAGGTGTTAGGTGATATCACATTGTGGTTTTAATTTGCACCTTTCAGATGATTATTGACATTGACCACTTTTTCATATGTCTATTGTCCATCTGTATGTCTTCTTTGGAGAAGTGTCTATACAGGTTCTTTCCCCCTTTTTAAATTGGGTTGTTTACACCTTTACTTATACAACTTAACACCTTTCCTGTTGGTAAGTTGTACAAGTCTTTATATATTTTGAAACTTAACCTTTTATCAGAAGCATCAATGGCAAATACATTCTTCCACACAGTAGGTTCCCTTTTCATTTTGTTGACTGTTTTATTTTGTTGTACAGAAGGTTTTTTTTTTTATTTTGAGGTAGTCCCATTTGTTTATTTCCTCATTTCAAATTTGGATGCCTTTTATTTCACCTTATTGTCTGATTTTCGTGGCTAGGACTTCCAGGACTTTGTTGAATAAGAGTAATGAAAGCAGACATCCTTGTCTTGTTCCTGATCTTAAGGAAAATGCTTTTAGTTTTTGCCCATTGAATATGATGTTGATTGTAGGTTTTCCATATATGGCCTTTATTGTGTTGAGGTGTGATCCCTCTAATCCCACTTTACTGAGAATTTCTATCATAAATGCGTGCTGGATATTATCAAGTGCCTTTTATGCATCCATTGATATGACCATGTGGTTTTTATTCTTTAATTTTTTATGTGATATATCACATTTAGTGGTTTACAAATAATGTACCAACCTTGCCTCCCCAGAAAAAGTCCTACTTGGCCATGGTGTATGACCTTTTTAATGTATTGCTGGATCTGAATTGCTAATATTTTGTTGAGGATCTTAACATCTATGTTCATCAGGGATATTGGCCTATACTTTTCTTTCTTTTCAGTGTCTTTATCTGGTTTTGAAATTAGAGTAATGCTGGTCTCATAAAAATAATTTGTGTGTGTTCTACCCTCTTGAACTTTTTGGAATAGTTTGAGGAGAATGTATGTTAGTTTTTCTTTGACTGGTAAAATTTTCCTGTGATACCATCTGTTCCAGGACTTTTGTTTGCTGAAAGTTTTTTGATTAATGCTTCAATTTCATTATTTGTTATTGGTCTATTCAGATTTTCCAACTCTCCCTGCTTAGTTTTAGAAGATTGTATGTTTCTAGGAATTTATCCATTTCATACAGGTTGTCCAATTTGTTGGCATATAGTTATTCATAATATGTTTTTACAATCCCTTGTAGTTCTTTGATGTCCATTTTTACTGCCCCTCTTTCATTTCTGAGTCCTCTCTCTCTTTTTTTCTTGATGAGTCTGGTTAAACATTTATCAGTCTTATTTATCTTTTCAAATAGCCAGCTCGTGGTTTCATTAATCTTTTGTATTGTTTTTTTTAAGACTTATGTCATTTATTTCCACTCTGATCTTTATTATTTTCTTCTACTTATTTTTGTCTTTTCTTGTTGTTGTTTTTCTAGTTATTTTAGGTATAGGGTTAGATTATTTATTTGAAGTGTTTTTGTTGTTGTTGTTATTCTTGTTGTTGTTGTTGTTTTGCTTCTTGAGGTAGTCCTGTAATGCTATGAACTTTTCTCTCAGATCTGCTGTAGCTGTGTCCAATAGACTTGGGGTTGTGTGTTAGTTTTCACTTGCTTCCAGGTAGTTTTTTATTTGTTCCTTGATCTCATTGATACCCATTCATTGTTTAGTAACATGCTACTTAGCCCTTATTTGTTTGATTTTCTTTTTATTGTAGTTGATTTCTAGTTTCATGCCATTTTGATCTGAGAAGATGTTTGATATGATTTTAATCTTCTTGTATTTGTAAAGACTTTTTGCTGTGTCCTAATGTGTGTTCTATCTGAAAATATGCCATGTACCCTTGAGAAGAATGTATATTTTGCTGCTTTGGGATAAAATGTACTGTAAATATCAATTAAATAAATCTAATCTAGTATATCATTTAAGGTCACTCTTTCTTTGTTGATTTTTATTTTTTGTCCAGGAGATCTATGTTTTGATTTCAGTGAAGTGTTAAAAGTCCCTTATTTTGATTGTATTGCTGCTTATCTCTTCTTTAAAGCACACCAGGAGTTTCTTGGTTTTTATTTTTATTCTTTGTGGCTTTTTTGGTATACATTTAGGTACTCCTATAGTGGGTGTAAAATACTTACCAGGGTTATATCCTCTTGTTGGAATGATCCCTTTAGTATTATGTAATGACCTTGTTTGTGTTAGTTCTAGGCAGGCCTAGGAGGAATGAAAATCACCAGGTGAGAAAATGGCACTGTGGGAAGCTGCCTGCAGACCCTACCCAGGAAGATTAAGGTCTGGGGTCAGCTAATCTGGCATAACAGGATGCAACTTTCACCCAGCAACCAGCTCTGGCCAATCAGACTCTAATACCCCAACCACAGGTTTTTGTGTTTAAAAACCCTGATTTATGAACAACTGAGCAAGTCCCAACCTCCCTTCGTTGCTCCCCAACCTCCCTTGGTTGGCCCCACTTTCCACTTTGCCCCATGAGTCCCAACTACCCTTGGTTGGCCCCACTTTCCTCTTAACTTCCCTCGGTTGGCTCCACTTTCACTCTTATTTCTGCTAATAAACCCTGCTTTCCTTAGCTTGCTGCATCCGTCTAGTTTCTTGAGTAACTCCAACCTAACAGTTTGTCTCTTGATGTGGCTATTTTTCTGAAGTTTCTTTTTCCAGGTATAAATATTGTTACCTCAGCTTGCTTTTCATTTCAGTTTGCATAATATTTTTCTATCCCTTCACTTTCACCCTGTGTGAATCTTTTGTTCAGAGGTGGGTCTCTTATAGACAGCATATATAAGGGTCATGTTTCTTATCCATTCAGCTACCTTATGGGTTTTCATTGAAGCATTTAATCCATTTACATTTAATGTTATTATTGATAGGTACTTATTTATTGCCATTTTATTCTTTATGCATTATTTTCCTCTCTCTATTTCTTCTCCTTTCAGTAACTTCTTTTTTAAAAGATTTTATTCATTTATTTTACAGAGAGGAGAATGGAAGGATAAAGAGAGGGAAAGAAACATCAATGTGTGGTTGCCTCTTGTATGCCCCATGTTGGGGACCTGGCCTGCAACCCAGGCATGTGCCCTGACTGCGAATTGACCCCACAACCCCTTGTCTCACAGTCCGGCACTCAACCCACTAAGCCACAGCAGCCAGGGCTCAGCAACTTCTTTAATATTGCTTGTAATGTTGGTTTGATGGTAATGAAGTTACCCTGACCAGGAATAGAACTGGTAACCTTTTACTTTGCAGAATGACACCCAACCAACTGAGGCATGCCAGTAAGGCCATTTGTCATTATTTCTTCAAACAGGTTCCCTATCCCTTGCTCTTTTTCTTCTTCTCCTGGTACCCTTATGATGTGGATGTTGTCATGTTTCATGTAGTCCCAAAGATCCCTCAAACATTCCTCCCGTTTTTAATTTTTTTCCTTTTGTTGATTTCACTAAGCGATTTTTTCTACTTTGTCTTCTTATCCACTGATTTGATACTCAGCTTCATCCAGCCTCCTAATCATTCTTTCCAGTGTATTCTTTATTCAGGTATATTGTTCTTCATTTCTGTTTTTCCCTGGTTTCTATGTCCTTTTGCATGCTGTTGAGCATCCTTATAACCATTACTTTGAATTCTGGTTCTGATAAATTGCTTACCTGAATTAATTTAGCTGTTTTTAAGAGATTCCTCCTATTCTTTCATTTGGGGTCTCTTTCTTTGCTTCCACATTTTGGCTGTCTCTTTTTTACTTCTACATATTAAATAGGACTGTGTTGACTCCCAGATTTGGTGGGATGGTCTTCTGTAATAGGTGTCCTGTGGGACACAGTGGTGCAGTCTCCTTGATCATCTGAACTGGTTACTCTAGGAATGACCCTTGTGTGGGTATGTGGGCCCTCCCATTACAAATGGTTCTTGATTACTGTTGTCCCATTCATAGATGAGCTTGACCCTCAGGCTGGTTGACTATGAGGCTCAACCCTGACCACATCATGCAAATTATTTTACAGGTGCTCATTGAACAAAAAAAAAAAAGACAATACAAAACAAAACCTAGAACACTCAACAAAAAAAGCAAGCCAATACCAACCTTAAAAATAACAACAAAATAATCAGAAAAGAGACAAAAAAACAACAAAAATAAACAAATAAGTAAATAAATAAATGAATACAAGAAACAATAAGACTTGGAGAAGGCCAAAAATGTAAAAGAGAATATGAAAGGAAAGAAGGAAGAAAAAATAAATAATAATAATAATAATATTAATAATAAATATAAAAATGAGATGAAATAAAGAATGGGAAAGAAAAAAGAGTAAAAATAGAAAAAAAAGATAGAAATAGAGTGAGAATGGGAAACAGAGAATAAGAGATATGAAAGCCAAAAAGAGAAGGACAAAGATGAAATAAGAAAGAAATAAAAGAGAAAAAAAATGTAATTTGCCTCACCAGATTGTTATACCCACTGTAATCAGTCTCTGGATAATTTGAAGGGGGTTGGCCACTTGTTGTGCTGGTCTTATTGGGTCTCCTGAGAAGTCCTGTGTTGCAAGCCAATGTCAGATACTCTGTATATCTGGCCTTCAGTGGGTTGGCCAGAGTGCAACTTCTAATTGACCAGCAGGTGGGGCCTCTGGAGCCCAGAGTTGAGGTCTGTCTTGGGTTTCACCTTTTCAATGTCTTTGTTCTGAGCTGCTATCCCTTCCATGGTAGAAAGCACCATGTAGGTAATCAGGATCTGGAAGAGGTGATTCAAACAGATTTAGGAGTGGTACTCTCACTCTATAGACTGGGGAGCAGGCACTTCCTCACTTCCGTTTCTCATGGCCGCATGAGTTGAACATGATGGAGAGCTCTGCTCTGCTTTCCCATATTGCAGCAGCAGAAGCCAGCACATACATGTCTGACTCCCTTATTGAAACCTGCCTTGGAAATGCAGTCACAAAAACCCAGCTCTGCATGGCTTGCTGGCACCTCTGTGCTTCCTAACCAAGGAGGAGAAGATAAAAAAAAAAATCTTTCTGTGCAGGCAGCAACAGCAGGGCAGAACCAAAACTTCCAACTCCATCCAGACTGCAGCCTGGCTAAATGTCCCACTCTCCTGTGCCACCTAACTGAGCAGAAGGGGGCCAAATTTCAAGTCCAGTGCCATATTCTTTTGCCTTGGTTCAGACACAGCAGATCCGCAAGTGTAGGGAGGGCAACAGACCATCTCTCAAAGTGGGCAACAGAGGTCCTCTTCCTGAAGATTCATCGCCCTTACTCTGTACAGCTCTCTGCCCAAAAGTCCTTCCAGAAAACAGAGGACCCTTCACTGCTGTGTTTATGAGCAGGCCCTTTCTCTGGCCCTAAAATGCTAAGTGGCCCCTCCAGCATTTACAGTTTGAAGCAAACTTTCTGAGCTAATGTAACAACAGGCTTGCTACTTCTCTGCAGCTCAATATGAACTAATTGGAAAAGTGGCTTTAGTGAATGATCATTGAGGGGAGAGAAGGAGAAGAAAAATAGAGTTGATTTTTTATTTTTGTTTGTACATCAATTACTGCCCCTGAGATCTTTTAATGAGTTAAGTTGTTGTGAAAAAATCTATTCAGTATGTGAAGGAAGAGAAATAAACTGCAAATAAATGCTTAGTATCTATAATATGCTAACTTAGTATTCAGGATGAAATTTTTTTAAAAAAATCTTACACACAGAGATTTATTTTGAATATGTGTGTTGTGCCCTATATATGTATGCTGTCAGTATTATAGAAATTAAATGTATATCCTCCAATAATTTTCTTATATTATTTTTAATGCATGAGATAAACACAGGTGTTAAAGTGTTGCAAGAATGTATTATGATTCTTTTGTCCCATTTCATAGCTCTGAAGGCAATACTTTTGAAACCTCTCTTGATTTAATCACTAGTTTTCTTGTTCTCCATGGTAATAGCTTAACCTGAAAAGCTAGGCTCTCAAAGAAGGATTTTAGAAAATGTCTCCTTATATTTAGTTAACCCAAAGTAAAACCACTCACAAGTGCTATTTTAATGCTTGAATTCTTGGGCTAATAATTCTTCTATGGGAGAGAAAAGTGAGCCCTGTAAGCGGTCTCACTTTTCTACCTCCTCAACTCTCCTTACATTCCATTTTGCAGAGCAGAGCATTGCAAGTAATAAACCCTCAATAAACTAAACACTTTGTTCTTAGCCAGTGAGCATGCAAAGTTTTCTCTTAAAAAAAAAAAACGGTGTTATTTATTTATTTATTTTTAGACAGAGGGGAAAGGAGGGAGAGAGGGAGAGAAACATCAATGTGTGGTTGCCTCTCTGCACCCGCAGCTGGGAACCTGGCTGGCAACCTAGAAATGTGTCCTGACTGGGAATCAAACTAGCAACCCTTTGCTTTGCAGTCCAGTGCTCAATCTTTTGAGCCACACCAGCCAGGGTGCAAAGTCTTCATTGAAGGCAGTACTTCATGTTTAGGCTGAGTTTAATGAACCTTTGGCACCTTGATCATGGTTTAATCCTTTTATGCCATCCAGAGGGGTTTCTGTGTCCTATGTTGTTTCGGAGCAAAAGCTGTGGCAATGTGTCTGGGGCAATCCTCTTTATTTGCCATTGTTTCATCTTTCTCAACTGCAAAATGGGTCTGATAATTAGTGTTTGGCTGTGCAAAATGTTATTTGAAAATAAGAAGCCAAGACTCATTTAAAAAGGATATATGCCTTGGCCAGTGTGGCTCAGTTGGTTGGAACCTCTTCCATAAACCAAAAGTTCTCGGGTTCCCTTCCCGGCCAGGGCACATGCCTGAGTTGGGAGTTCAGTCCCCAGTCACAGCTCATGCAAGAGGCAACCAGTCAATGTTTTTTTCACATCAATGTTTTTCTCCCTCTTTCCTTTCCTTCCCCTCTAAGCATGACCTCAGGTGAGGATTGAAAAAGAAGTATATATGTACAGTTGTACATATATACTACTATCATAATTCTTACTAATGATTACCTGGTTAGTGCATATGAACATAATATGTGGTAGAGACAATTTTGAATCACTCAAATTAATAATTTATAATTTCAGCACAAAATAAATCCAACTCTACAATCATTTGTTCTTTCGGCATAACACACTAACCCTGCCTCTGGAATCCAGCAGAACCGTGAACCTCCATTCACAACAAATGGGAGCTATGCCTTAGTACTTTGCCATGCTCTAATTTTAATCTTCTTCCCCAAATCCAGTTACTCCAAAGGTATTTTCAAGCAGCTAAATTGCCTTAATTTTCTTCCAGGCTCCTGCCTACTTTGGAAGGTGCTGAGGAGACAAGCTACAGCCACTTATAGCTACAAACTATTGTTTTGTTAATTGGCCTTCAGATTATGAAGAGTTCATAGAAAATTAAGATCTATTGATATCCACTGAATATTACTATAACTACACAACTCTTCTTTTGGAGTCATGTATCCTTAAAGAAAAGAAATTAGGTTTCAGATTACAGAACTAAATGGAAGGGCAGCTGGGCTTAAAGGAATATTTTTCCTTATTGTCTTCTAATGTAATGCTTATCGAAAACATGCACGAATCAAATGGAATTCTTTAGAACTAAATGAAAATTAATGATGAATTAAATGACAGTTAAAATAAAAATCAAAATGCTTTATATGAAAATACTCCACAGTATAAAATGAAACTTTATATTCATCCATTAAAAAGCAGGATTATATTTTTAAAATAATATTATGAAATATATGAATATATATTTAAAGTTAACACTGAAATAATATGACAATAGTAAGGATTCTGGAACCAATTCTAATGTGTGTGTTTGTGTGGAGGGTGGATTTCTTGACATTACCAAACAAGTCTATGACACCACCTGGGTATCTTACAATTCAACTGAATTCTGACACTGAGTACCCAGAGATAGCATCAGATTCCACAGGTTAGTTACTCATTCCCACAATACAGCCCTCCACTTCAGATGCTAATCATAAACTCAGGTTGTTACTTCTGCTTCAGACAGACCTGCTACAGATTGGAGGTTCCCACAACACTCTCCATAGGTTTGATTTATTCATTAGAGAAGCTCACAGCACTCAAAAAAGCATTTACTTGCTGTAATACTGGCTTACTATAAAATTATATAACTCATGAACAGCCAGTGGAAGAGATAAATACATAGAGCAAGGAATAGGAAAAGAGCATGGTGCTTCCATGTCCTCTCCTGGTTTGCCGCTCTACCCAAATTTCCATGTGTTCACCAACTGGGAAGCTCTCTGAACCCCATCCTTGTGAGTTTTTATGCAGGTTTCATTACCTAGGGTGGCTGATTAAATAATTGGCCACTGGTGATTCATTCAACCTCCAGCCCCTCTCCTTCTTACTCTGCAGGTCAGGGGTGGGGGCACTGAAAGTTTCAATTCTCCAATTATGTGATTAGTTCCCCTGTAAAGCATCCCCCTTCCTTAGGTGCTTTCAAAAATCACCTTATTACCATAAATTCATTTCTGGTGGAAAGGGGCTTGTTATGAATAACAACACACTTTTCACCTTCATGGCTCTGAAGAAATTTCAGGAATTGAGCACAAGAGACCAAATATTATGAGAAAGGTGCTCCCATAACATGTATTAAAATTCCAAGAATTTTGACCCTGGCCAGTGTGGCTCAGTTGGTTAGAGCACTGTCCTGTGACCTGAAAGCTTGCAATTCAGCCTCTGGTCAGGGTGCTTATGAGAAGTTAACCAAATGATGTTTCTCTCCTCTTTTTCTCATTCTCATCCCCTCTCTCTAAAGACCAATGAGCATGTCCACGGGTGAAGATTAAAAAAAATCTAAGAGTTTTGGAACTGTGGATGAACACCTAATATATATGAGAAATATATCTTGCTCATCTGAATGTCCAAATATATATATATTTTTAAAAATCACATTCAGTTGATGATAACTTTTAATAGAATATTTAGATTGATAGAACTTAAAATAACTTATAAATTTTTCTTTATGGCATTTGCCACTTACATTGCAAATTGCACTGTAGTAAATTTTAAAAGGTTTATATTTATTTATAGATACTTTATGGCCTAAATACCCCTAAAAGTTTTAAGTGCCTAGATATACAGTAATAAGTAGTGAGTACTGTTGAAAATTAACAACAATTAAATTCTTTCTTAAAATAAATCATTGAATGAGCAAATAGTTTAGGACTGTAGAAAGCAAAGAATTGAGTGTTCCTGGATTTTCTAAATTTGGAGCAATTTCATACTAATTTGAGGGCCATACTCAATTACATTCAACCCTGCACAAATTATCATCAAACTAACTTTCAAACTTATTTTCCTTAATAAATTTATTTCAATCTTATTTACATCTATTATTTATTCTCTAATCACTCATTCATTTTTCAACAAGTATACATTAAAATCTTTTCAGATATCCAATGCATGCTAGAACTTAGAATAATATATAATGAGACAGATATCTGGTCAAGGACTCTAAGTTCTAGATCAGAGGTATCAAACTCATTTTCACTGGGGGCCACATCAGCCTCACATTTGCCTTCAAAGGGCTGAATATAATTTTAGGACTATATAAATGTAACTACTCCTTAACTAGGGACAAGGATCTTGGCACTGCTGCCAGGTAGAAACAAGGTGCTGGGCCAGATAAAACAAGGTAGAGGGCCAGATTTGGCCCACAGGCCTTGTGTTTGCTACTGGTGTTCAAGAGAAACAGAGACCAAATCTCAAAAACAATTACAAATCTATGTGGATGTGCAACCATTGAGAGATGTCCAGGATGTTAGGAAAGTACAGAGGATGTAGAAGAAAACATCATCTGTGGATAGGGCTTCAAGAAAGAGTTTTTGGAAGAAGTGACCTTTCAGTGAAACCTTTAGAGATAAGTAGGACTTAGCAGAGCTATGGACTGGAGGGGTACAGCACAATAAGCCAAGAAGAATAAGGAACATGGAAATAGCAGTAGTGTGTGGTATGGGCAAAATCTTATAAATAGTTCAATATTGCTGAGACACAAAGCATGAAGCAGGGAATAGTAGGAAATGAGGCTGGGAAATTAAACAGAGGGTTGTGGACCCTAAGGGTGTAGATAGCTACTAAGAAAGGCTTATTGGGGCTTACTGGGTTCAAATTAAAAAACAAATGAACAAACAACAACAAAAACAAAAACAAAGCCTACCAGTCACTTCTACACAGAGAGCTCTCATACAAAACACACTTCAGGGAGAAGGCTAAGTTAAACTGCCTTCCTCCTGCACTGAACAGCTGGTCAGTACTATGTTCCTGCCTCCTAAGCCAACCATTATAAAGGAACTTCTGGAACAAGATTTCAACCCATTTACAAAGGATTTCCCCATTTAATTGGAGTTGTGCAATTATAACTCCATTAGCATTTTCACTGACCTATCAGAAAGGCTGCATTCTGACCAATCAGCATAGTGCTTTTTGGACCAATCAAATGTGAGGGTTTGGAATTCTCATTTGCATGAGGACAGACCAATCAGGGACCAAGGGCAGGGATTTTTGTCTATATCAGTCAGCATTTGCCTGGCTGGAACTGAAACACAGAAAATAAATCACCCAAGATGTTTCACAGGAGCAGAGAAGAGCAGCCCATCACAGGGCAGAGTAGACCAGCATGGAGCAGAGTGGAACAGAGCTGTCTAGTCAGTGAAGGACCTGGCCCTCAGGGCTGCCTGGCTCCAGTGCTGCCTCTCCCAAGGGACACCTAATAGCTGTGCTGTGTCATAGCCATGCTGCTTCATAATTGAGCTGTAATATTATTTGTTCCATAGCCCTGTTGGTCTATCACCATTGAGCTATTTGTGCTGAATAAAGTTTCCTTCCTCACCACACCCCAAACTGAGGATTCCTGGTGGTGTTGAATTGACACCAATGACCATCAATAGACAGGATAAATCATGAAAAGCACATAATATTAGCTTTTGTGTTGTTGGTAGGCTTTGAAAGGTTAAGGAACAGTTTTTAAGCCAAGAAATTTTTAATTTTAAATATTCTTCTTAGTGAGCACATAATATATATCCACTGAATGAATGAATAAACTTTACTAGATTTGTAGACAATTTAATTATTAAAAGATTGAAAACAGGGATATTCATTAGAAAGATAATACAGTAGCTAACATGAGATTATGAAGGCTAAACTATTATAATATTGTCATGGATAAAGAGGAGGAGATGACTTCAAAAACATTTGACAAAATATCACCGAGATATACAGATAATTGAATTTAGACATGGACTTCCACTTCTGGCAACAAAGCAGACTAAATAGCATAAAATACTACTGTAAATATCTAAAAAGGCTAAGTAAAATATATATGATAGGAAAATATAAGAGAATTTTGTGGATGATTTTATGCCAATAAATTACATGAAATACACTATTTCCTTTAAAAATGACTTTCCATAATTGATATAATATAGAATGAAAAACTGAATAGAATTATAATCAATAATTCAGTAGTCTAATATACACATGTATGTATGCACACACACACAAACAAACACATGCACACCACTACCAGATGGCTACATAGGGAAATTCTCTAAAAACTCTGTGAAGGTAAAAAACCACAGACCCAAAATGGTGTAACTCATGCTAAAAGTCCATGATACCAAACCTACATTTAAGACCTGATCTAATTATAGTTTGAACATCTCTCAGAAACATAATCCTAATTAACAGTCTAGAATTTTCTGGTCAAGCACCAGAAAGGTAGTCTGTCACAATGGCCCTCTCAAACCCCCTTAGAAATTAGAGGCAATCTACATAAGAAAAACTCTTCCCCCAATGTATATTTTTCCAGACCACAAAATAATCTTTTGTTTTCTTTTTCTAATAGCTCCTTTTTCCCACCATGCTTCATATAAAAGTCTTCCATTTTGTACAACCCTTTGGAGTGCTATTTTAGTTAAAAGAAGAGATGTTGCTTAATTCATGAATTGTTTAATTAAAACCAATTAGATCTTTAAATTTACTTGGATAAGTTTCATTTCTTAAAGCCCAATCTTATATATTTTTTTCCTTTTTTGTGACATAACTCACATATCATGAAATCTACTTTTTAAGGTATGAAATTCAGCTTTTATTAGTACACTCAGAGTTGCGAAAACATCACCTGTGTTTAATTCCAGAATATTTTTGTCATTTTAAAAGAAATCCTGTAGCAATTAGCATTTGCACTCTCCTATGCACACTTCTCATTATTCACTAACCTGTTTTCTGTCTCTACAGATTTGCCTACTCCTGACATTTCATATGAATGAAATCATACAATAATGGCTTTAATGGCTTCTTGTGGATGATATCATTCACTTACAATATGTTCAGGTTTTACACATGCTATTGTATGCATCACTACCCCATTTTTTAAATGACTGAATAATATTCCATTGTATGGATAAACAATTTTTCTTCCCCCACTATAACAACTTGAGGTATTCAAAGATCAATACAACAAACTATTTTGAAATATTTTTTCTTCTACTCTTCCACATTCTCAGCTGAGACCCACCCACATAATAGAAAGACATATTAGTGGAAAAAAGCAGAAGTTTAAGACCATGTATATCTCCTGTACACATGGTTGATACTGAGGAAAACTGATTAACTTTCTGAAATGGCCTAAGGCACCACTTTACATACTATCTTCAGCAAAAGGAAAACATAGGAGTTGGAATAGTAAGATATGGCAGGTTATCAGGCAGAGGCCAGTAAACAAGGATATGGTAGTTATGCAGATTGAAGTCCAGGCTTTATCCATTGATATATTTGTAGAGATTGAATTATCTTTCTCTTCCTGATACACTTACAAATGGAGATTTCCCTTATTAATGTAAATGCCTCTCACAAAAGAGCCACTTCTTCTCCTTTTACAGAACCTCTTGTGTCTGATATTTCTTAGAATAATAAGCTGAAAGTAATCCTTATGCCAAAAAAGGCATTTTGGGGTGTCATATTCTGCTCCCCTTTGGCACCAAGAATAAAGATATAAAATTTAATTTTTAAAGTTTCCATTTATACTGGCAACCAAAAAATGCAGTGCTCAGAATAAAACTAATAAAATTTGGAAAAATATTTTTGTAGAAGTTACAAGCATGTAATGAAAATTATAAAATAAACTTAAATAGAGTGATACATTATGTTTTTTGAAGGCAAGACAACATGGTATATATGGTAGTAATCCCCTAAACCCTAAATTCAATGCAATTTTCCTCATAATCCTAAAAAAGATTTTCTGCCATGAATATTGACACACATATTCTAAAATCTGAATGGATATACAAATCATCAAGAATATATTACTTATTTTTTTAAAATAAAGGAAAGCATGCTAAACAGTACACCAAGATATTATAAATATTAGGTAAGAAATATATTGTTATTACAAGAATAGATATTCCCCAATGAACACAATTTGAGCCTATACATATATAAGAACATAATGTATAAAAATTTTATAAATTAGTATAGAAAAATATGAGCATTTAAATAAACTGTATAGGGAAAATCAGTTATACTTAATGAAACTATATTTATTCCATACTTTATACTATAGAAAAACAGAAATCTCAGATTGAGTAGAGAGTTAAAGATGAAAAATAAACTCATAAACTCCAAAACTTTTACACAGAAAATATTTTTGACTTCAGGGTAGAAATAGATTTTTGTAAATAAATCACACACAAAAAGCCCTTAAGTTCTTTAAAAAGAGTAATACATTTAGCTATGTTAATATTAAGCACTTCTATACAGTAAACACAATTAGAAAAAAGCTCTCATATTGGGAGCATTATTTTGCAATGCATCTACCTGACAAAAGGTCATGTTGAGAATGTGTATGTGCTTATATCATAAATGAATGAGAAAAGTATAAGAATTCAAAATGAAAGAGAAAAGAATGTGTGCAGGTAATAATGTATGTATGGAAATATGCCCAAATACACTAGAAATCAGGAAAATATACATTAAAAGAAATGAGACAGCTTTCATACACACCAGAAAAGAGAAAGAAGTAATATCTAACAATATCAGGTGTGTGGAAGGTTTTGAAACAAGGGGACTCTTACCTTCTGCTGGTAGGTGTATAAATGGTGCAACCACTTTGGATAAGAAGGTGATAGTAGCTATTAATGATAAAGATGAGCATATCAGGCAATTGCATTCTGAATCATTACTTAGAAAAGCTATCATATAAGTACTGTCAATGTAAAAGATGTCCAAACCTGTAGATGAATTTGTATAAGAATTTATCTGAGCCCTGGCTGGCGTAGCTCAGTGGATTGAGCGCGGGTTGTGAATCAGGCATCGCAGGTTCGATTCCCAGTCAGGGCACATGCCTAGGTTGCAGGCCATGTCCCCCAGCAACCGCACATTGATGTTTCTCTCTCTCTCTCCCTCTTCCTTCCCTCTCTAAAAAAAAAATAAATAAATAAAAATCTTTAAAAAAAAAAGAATTTATCTGAGCCAAACTGATGACAATTGCGTGGAAGCAAGATCTCAAATGATTGGGAGAATAGTTTCTTTTATGAATGTGAAATTAATGAAGGAACATAAAGATGTTTACATGAATATGGGAGAAACCAAGGTAGGGACTGGATTACAGAATAGTTAGGATTATGTTCTCTCTTGAGGGTGGTTACACTTATTTTCAAAGGTGTATTAACCTACATGCACAAAAACAATGGGCCGGGCTTCCTTAAGGCAAAGATACTAAAAATGTTAGTATCTGGGCCTTCATTACCCACCATGAGCTGCCCAGTTAGGAATTTATGATCAGATTACCTTGTGAGGTTATTTTTCACAGAACTACTTTTTCCTCCACAGTGCACATGGAGACATTTTAAAGGAAAACAATGTAGCACTTCTAGTAAAAAAAAAAATTAATTAATCAAGAAAGTGGACTATGGTATGCCTCTACAGTGGGGTGCTATTAAACAATAAAAATGGATCAAAGCACATGGATAAATATCAAAGTTAAGGTTGAACAAAGATATCAAGTTAATTGTGTGTATGTGTTGGATCATTTTATTTATATGAAGTTTGAATCATGGATTTATTCAGTATATGTTTATGGATACATGTGTTTGTGGATACATCACAAAAATATTCCTGGAAATCATGAAAACTAGACTCAAAATAGTGGTCATTTCCAGAGAGTGAGAGGGGAGAATGGTGTATTGGAGGTGTGTGCCTATATATGTGTCTCCAAAGATTTGTTTATTTTAAATAAGGACCCAAAACAAATATGACAAACATTTAAGTCATGACAAAGTTGGTTGATAGATACACAAGTTTCTATATCTTACTTTAAGATTTTCTGTTCATCTAAAGTATTTCCTGACATTGTTTAGGGGTGACAATACAATTAAAATATATTGTCAGATTCTATCTAGGATGAGTGTATGGTGTGGTTTTGACATTAGGCAAGATAGTGAATAAATAAATTAGAGCACATTTTGAAGATAAGAGGATGAATTTAAGTCTGGTAATGTTTTATTTGAGAAGCCTTGAAAAATCTACAAAGAGATCTCTAGCAGGCACTTAATAAATATGTCAGAATATTATGTCAGTGCAGCAATTGAAGCTAGAAATAGAGACTAGGTGTTCATTGCCTGTATGGCTTTGGAGACACCATGCACTTTAATGAGAGTCACAGGGACACTGCAGCAATTAGTGTTCTGGAGGCAGAGCATAGGCAAATTAATTTTTAAGGAATGGATAGGGGAAAGAGATCCACAATGAGGAAGAAGAAATAACTGTCAGAGTTATCAGGAGAACTCAGGGATAGTTGTTTCCCAGAAGTCTGTGGAACAGAGAGTGTCAAGAAAGAGGAAGCAGTCTACCTTCAATTAACAGAGATGGTCAGAACAACAGACACTGAATATTTTGTTGTATTTAGCAACATGGAAGTTCTATAAAGTAAGTAATAGTGTTATTTCTGTTTTAAATATGAGGAAACTTATTTAAAAAAACCAGAGGTAATTTACCTAACACAATGCTGATATGCTTAATATAAGCATAGAATCAGAATTCAAACCCAAGTCTGAAAGCCTGCAAAGCATGTGTTTTTCTTTCTGTATATTCAACACTTGAATATAGTCACTGTTCAATATGTTGAATGGATGCATGAGTGAATAGAGACATACAGGTGATTTTGATAGTTTCATTTTTCTCTGGAGCTATGTATTGAGTACATGTTGAAAATAAAAGATTTACAAGTAACAACTATTTTCTTTGCTTGTGTGACAGGCGTATTGGCATCCATTAGTGTTTTGTGAAATATCATGCGCTGCAAATCAAAGTAATTTCTGGAAGTTATATATTATTCTGTACTGGTTATTTACAACCTTTTCAAAATTACAATGACCTATTGTTTCTCAGCACTAATATATATAAAATGTTATTATTAAATGAATCAAAATAATCTGTTTTCATCTATCTTTAAGAACTTTTTGTCACTTTATTTCACATACTGAAAAGTTATTGAGCCCACTTAATTATCATTGTGACTGATATGCCCCAAGTTTAAATTACCAATGTTTCTTACCTAGACTACTATAATAGCAACCCAATCCATCTTTCTGCATCAACTACTGTTTCCCCTCTAATTCATCCTTCATACTGTAGAACAATAATATTGTTGCCTGCAATGTTCTCTCTCCCACATCCAGTTACTCGCTGCTCATACTTCCTCTTTGAACCCAAATGTCACCTCCTCAAGAAAGCCTTCTTGGTTTATCAGGTCTGTTCTATGCTTTTATTGCACCTTGTACTTTCCTGTTTTATTTTTAGGTAGTCATAGATGCATATGCAGTTATAAGAAATAATACAGAGTTTATGTGTACCTGTTGCTAAGTTTCTCCCAATTGTAACATGTTGCAAAACTATAGTATGATAACAAAGGCAGAACATTGACATTGCCATGGCTAAGGTAGAAAATTTATCAATCACCACAAGGACCCTTCTTAATGCTTTTTTATTGCCCCTCCCATGCGCCGCCTACCCTCACCATCTCTCTAATACCTGCCAATGTCTCCAATTATATAAATTTGTCCTTTCAAAAAATGTTATCATAAATAGAGTCCTACAAGTCCTACAAAACCTTATGGGATTTTTTTACTCAGTATAATTCCCTAGAGCACAGGTGGCAAACACAAGGCCTGCAGGCCGAATCCGGCCTTCTGCCTTGTTTTATCTGGCCTGGCACTTTGTTTCTACCTGGCAGCAGCACCTAACTTTAGCTTAACTGTTAAGGAGTAGTTACATTTATACAGTCCTAAAATTACATTTGGCCTTTTGAAGGCAACCACGAGGCTGATGTGGCCCCCAGTGAAAATGAGTTTGACACCCCTGCCCTAAAGATTCACCCAAGCTGTTTTATGTTTCAATAGTAAATTCATTTTTAATTGCTGAGTAATAATCCAACTTCATAGCATCTTATACAATATTTGTAAATATTAATTTGTATTATTGCTTAATGAACAGCTATTTCTCTAACTTGACTGTATACTCTATTACAGTAACCACAATTTTTCTTAGAGTCCCCTTGTATCTCCTACACCAGAATAATTTATTAAATTACTGATTATTATATTATTAAGCCAGTTGAGTATCTGGGAGAAGAACATTATTGGCAGAAGAGAGAGCAAGTGTTGAGTTTTCTAAGAATGAATAAGCAAGAACTAGAGCTGAATGAATGAGAAGGAAAGTATTAGTCAATGAAGGGAAGGAAATAATGAAGAAATCACTCTACATTATCCAATGCAATAGCCACTGGCTGCATCTGCTTATTGAGTTCTTGAAACATAAATAGTTCAAATTGAAATGTGATGCCAGTATGAAATACACAACCAATTTTGAGATTTAGTATGAAAAAGAGAACATAAAATAATTCAAAAATAATATTTTATATTGGTTACATAATAAGTCATAATCTTTGTATATACTGAGTGGAATTTATTAAAATTAATTTTCTTCATTTCTTTTCAATGTAGCTATTAGAAAATCTAAAAATATATAAATTGTTCACATTAACTTTGTATTGGAGAGCACTGAAATACATCATCTAGATCCTAGTATGTGATTTTAATGCTTTTGTCTTTTACTATGAGACAGAAAACCATTGGAGAGTATTGATCAAAGGATTCAATTATCTAATTTTCACTTAAAATATTACCTGGTCTGCTCTTTTGACAATACATTGTAAGGGCAAGGATAGAAGCAGAGGAACCAGATTTGTAGATATTATGCTAATTCTTGTGAAAAATGATGATTGATTAGGTCAGTTTAGTAGTGGTGAATCTGATGGAATGTGGTCAGAACCTGTATTTATTTTGAAGATCAAACCAATAGGATTTTATGATCAATTGAATGATGTGGAGCATGAGAAAAAGAAAAAGGCAAAAATGACTCCAAAGTTTCTGGCTTGAACAACCGGAAGGGTCAATTTACCATTAATGGACACTAAAAAACTGCAGGTGGAACAGATTTGGAGGAGATCAAAGTTTGGGTTTGTACATATTAAGTGTGAGATAATAATTACACATTGAAATGAAGATATTGAATAGGCAATTAGATAGAAAAGTCTGGATTTGAAGAAAAAGACCTGGGTTGAAAATAACACTTAGGAGTCATCAGAATATAGATAGTATTTAAAGTCTTTTGAATCTGAATGTTATCACCAGAAAAGTTAATTTAGATAAAGCAAAGAAAGATCTAAGGAATGAGTCTTGAAACCCTCCAACTTGATGAATTCAAGGAGGAAAGAAAACCTGCAAAGAGACTGTTTCTTCCTCAAATGCATTTTACCATTAAAAAATTGTTTTTCTTATTGAACTTAATTTTCTGAAATCAGCAGGCATTCCCTTTGAAGATATTGAAGCACAAGTCCTTCTTTTCTTTAATCCCCCTGGTTTTCAAAGATACCCAGCCTTTGGTCACATACTTTTATGCCCTGAAATGACCACTGACTAATCTGCAAATATGGCAAATTAATTTAAGTGGATAATAATGATTTGTTCACTTACATTGGTCACCACATCAGGAAAGCACACTGACCTTTTAAATGGGGACTTCAAATGTTCCAATTCAAGGATGTGGATATGGAAGATTATTTATAGGCTTATGAAGTAAATCATTTTGTGCACTGGTTTGATATGGAATAAGTGACTAATAACAGCATGATGTAGTGAAAAAGGTCCTGCACCAAGGAGTCAGGAACCCCAAATTCTATTCCTAGCTTACCATTCATCAGTAGTCTCCATGGCTCTCCAAAGATTGTCTGAATAGAGTACCAATTTCTGTTAAAAAGTTTTTGTTGTTTAAAAGTAATGCCAAGAGATCCAAGATGGTGGAAGAGTGAGTGTAGACTACACTAACCTCCCAGGACTAATCTGGAATTATAACTAAATTGTAGAGAAATCACCCAGAGTAAACAACTAAACAACAGTGGGAGAGAAACCTTATAACCATGGACAGAAAAAAGAAACAGCTTCACAAAAACGTGACTGGTATGGAGTTCAGAGGAGACATGAGAGGGCTGGCTGGGCTCCCATAGGAGGCTGCTGAAGTGCTGGAGGAATATTTCAGCAGCCAGAGAGATCACCCTGAAAAGTATGGGGTCTAAACCATAAGCTGGGCTTCCCCACCTATAGCACCAGAGCCCAACAAGTACCCAGATACTATCCAGCTGTCAAAATGGCAGGGTTTCCTTCTGCTAAATATAGAAATCTGGAGACACAGAGAGCCCATTAAAAGGTCAATGCATAAATTTTCATTTGTAGCTACTTACCCTGGACTCTGGCAAAAGGGGGCCAGAGTGGACTAGAGACCCTTTAGTAGAAACTAGGGTCAGTGGTTTTGGGAAGAGAACTGAGAGCAGCTGCCAGGATTCTGGTACTGAGTCATCCCCCATACTGCAGGAGCTCAGGCAGCCCACCCTTTCCAAGTGACATCAGCCTAAGGGGAAGCAATAGCCCCACCCACAAGAATTACTCTACTCTAACTTGTGGTCTGACTGCTAATTACAGTGTGACTAGAGTAACAACTGAAGGAGTCAGCCACAGACAGTGGATCAGTGGTAGTTCCAACCAGGCTGCCTAAAGCCAGACTGGGACACCATGTGACATCACCAGAGGTGGATGCAAGAAGAAAAAAATCAGTGTATCTGCACAACAGCATACAACACATGGTGGGTGGAGTGACTCTCAGTCAGTCAGCCAGAAGGAAGGACCCACCAAAGAATGACCCAGCAATAATCAAAATCCAATTACATCCAGAGATCCAACATAAATGGCATAAAGGGCATCTCAAGAGCATCGAGTTCAGTAGATCAAGGAGACTGCACCGCTGAGTCCCAGAGATCACCTACCATAGAAGTTCACAAAGACAGGGAGTCAAAACAGTTCAATCTAAGAATCAGAAACAAACAAGAAGAGTCTCCACTAAAATGGGAGGCAAAGAAACAACCCCTAATGATAATGAAAGGAGGAATCTTCAGATAGAGTGCTAAATGAAATAGAGGCAAGTAAACTATCAGACACTGAATTCAAAATAATGATTATAAGGAAACTCAATGAGCTCAGTGAGAACTACATAGAACTAAAGGGGATGTACAAGGAACTTACTGTGAACCACATCAGCATGAAAATGGATATAGAAACTATTAATAAGAGCCAGGAAGAAATGAAGAATACAATACCTGAATTAAAGAGCAGAGGAGAAGGAATTAAAAGCAGGCTAAATGAAGCAGGGGATTGAATCAGAGAGGTAGAGGACAAGGTAGAAAAATATTCCCAGGAATCACAGCAAAATGAAAAAAGACACAAAGAGAATGAAGAAGGTTTAAGAGAAGTGCAAGACAACATGAAGTATAATGACATCCATATCATAGGAATACCAGAAAGAGTAAAAGAGGAGCAAAGCATAGAAAACTTGTTTGAAAAAGTAATGGCAGAAAACTTCCCTAACTTGATGAGACAAAAAGTCATGCAACTCCAGGAAACACAGGGGACACAATCAAGATGAATCCAGTGAGGCCTACTCCACGACATGTCATAATAAAAATGGCAAAATTCAAATACAAAGAGACAATATTAAAGGCAGCAAGGGAGAAACAGCAAGTAACATACAAGGGATCCCTGGTAAGGCTATCAGCTGATTACTCAACAGAAACACTACAAACCAGAAGGGAATGGCAAGAAATATTTCAAGTAGTAAAAAAGCAAAAGCCTGCAACTGAGACTACTCTATCCAGCAAGATTCTCAATTAAAATGGAAGGTAAAATGAAGAGCTTCCCAGACCCCCCCCCCCAAAAAAAATGGCTAAAAGGATACATCTTGACCAAAAGAGCATTGAAAAAATGCTAAAGGAACTACTTTAAGAAAATGAAGAAACTGAAAGAGAGAGACAGAGAGAGAGAACACAAAGGAAAAATGGCAATAAATAAGTACCTATCAATAATAACTTTAAATGTGAATGTATTAAATGCTTCAATCAAAGGACACAAGGTAGCTGAATGAGTAAGAAAACATGGCCCACATATATGCTGTCTGTAAGAGACCACCTTGTAACAAAAGATCTACACAGATTGAAAGTGAGGGGAAGGAAAAAATATTCTAAGCTAATGGACCTGAAAAAAATGCTGGGGTAGCAAAGCTTATATCAGACAAAATAGATGATAAAACAAATGCTATAAAAAGAGACAAAGGAGGACACTATATCATATTTAACAGAACAATCATCAAACCCTTGTAAACATATACGCGCCCAACATAGGAGCACCAAAATATATAATGAAAATCTTGGAAGACTTCAAGAAAGATATCAACAGCAACACACTCATAATAGAGGATTTTATCATCCCACTGTCAACAATGGAGAGATCTTCCAAGGAAATAATCAATATGGATATTGTGGCATTGATCAACACTCTAGGTAAAAATGACTTAATTGATATATACAGGACTTTTCACACAAAGAAACAAAGTAGGCATTCTTTTCAAATGCACATGGAAATTGTTTAAAGATAGACCACATGGTAGGTCACAAAACAAACCTCAACAAACTCAAGAAAATTGAAATCATATCAGGCATCTTCTTGGATCACAATGGCTTGAAAATAGAAACCAACTTCAAGTAAAAAACTCAAAAACATCAAATTCATGGAGACTGAATAACATGATATAAATTAATGAATGGGTTAACAATGAGATCAAAAAAGAAATCAAAAAGTTTCTGGAAACAAATGAAAATCAATGCCCAACAGCCCAATTCCCGTTGGACACAATGAAGTCAGTCCTGAGACAGACGTTCATAGCAACACAGGACTACCTTAAAAAGAAAATTTTCAAATAAACAACTTAACCCTACATCCACATAAACTAAAGGAATAACAATAAACAAGGCCCAGAGCAAGTAGAAGAAAGGGAATAATCAACATCAGAGCATAATTAAATGATATAGAGACTAAAAGAACAATTCAAGGGTCAATGAATCCAGGAGCTTGTTCTTTGAAAAGATAAACAAAATCAACAAGCCTTTAACCAGACTCTATACAAAAATAAAAAAGAGAGGACCCAAATAAATAAAATCAAAAATGAAAGAAGAGAAATTACAATCAACAGCATAGAAATACAAATGATTGTAAAGAATTACTATGAACAAATCTATGCTAAGAAATTTGACAACTTGGTTAAAATGGGAAAATTTCTAGAAACACATAACCATCCAACACTGAATCAAGACAAATCAGAAAGCTTTAGTAGACTAATAGCAACTAGTGACATTGAAGCTGTAATCCAAAAATTTCCAGCACACAAAAGCCCTGAACAGGACAGTGTCACAGGTAAATTCTACAAAATATTTAGGGAAGAGATAACTCCTATCCTTTTCAAACTATTTGAAAAAATTCAAGAGGGAAGACTCCCAAATATTGTGGGGTTTTTTTTATGAGACCAATATTATCCTAATTCCAAAACCAGGTAAAGACACAACAAAGAGAATACTAAAGACCAATATCGCTGATGAATACATAGAAATCCTCAACAAAATATTGGCAAACCACATCCAGTAATACATTAAAAAGATCATATATGATGATTAAGTGGGATTAATCCCAAGGATGCAAGAATGGTATAATATGCACAAATTCATAAATGTAATACACCACATAAACAAAATGAAAGACAAAAGTCACATGATCATACCAATAGATGCTGAAAAAGCATTTTATAAAGCATAGCACTCATTTATGGTAAAAATGCTCTGCAAAGTAGGAACAGAGGAAGCATATCTCAACATAATAAAGGCCATATACAAAAATCTTATAGCCAACATCATATTCAACAGGCAAAAAATAAAGCTTTCCTCTAAGTTCAGAAATAAGACAAGGATGTTCACTTTCACCACTTTTATTCAACAAAGTACTGGAAGTTCTAGCCACAGAAATCAAACAAGAAATAAAATGTATCTAAATTGGAAAAGGGGAAGTAAACCTGTCATTATTTGCACATGACATAGTGTATAAAATTGTGATAGTATATATTGAAAACCCTACAGACTCCACCAAAAAATTATTCAACCTAATAAGTGAATCTGGCAAAATAGTGGGATACAAATGCAACATTAAGAAATTGAAGTTATATTTGTACACCAATAATGAAATATCAGAAACAGAAACTAGGAAAAATCCCATTCACTATAAAACAAGAAAAATAAAATACCTAGGAAAACCAAGAAGATTAAAGACCTATACTCAGAAAACTGTGGAACACTGAAGAAAGATATGAAGATACAAACACATGAAAGCATATACCATGATCATGGATTGGAACAATCTACATCATTAAAATACCCATATTACCCAAAGCAATTTATAGATTCAATGCAATCCCTATTAAAATACAAATGACATAACTCTCAGATTTAGAACACATATTTCAAAAATGTATATAGATGCAAAAACAACCTTGAATAGCCTCAATAATCTTGAGAAAGAATAAAGTAGGAAGGATCACAATACCCAATATCAAACTATACTATAAGTCCCAAGTAATCAAAACAGCCTGGTACTGGCATAAGAAGAGACACCTAGATTGATGGAGCAGAACAGACAGCCACAAAATACATCCATGGATCTGTGGTCAATTCATATTCGACAAAAGGGGCAGAAACATAAAATGGATTAAAAATAGCCTCTTTAACAAATGGTGTTGGGAGACCTGGAATGGTACATGCAAAAAAAAAAAAAAGAAGAAGAAACTAGACCACCAACTTACACCATACACCAGAATGAACTCAAAATGGAAAAAAGACTTAAATGTAAGTCATGACACCATAACAGTCTAGAGGAAAACATAAGCAGTGAAATTTCAAATATCCCACACAGCAATATTTTCACCAATACATCCCCTAAGACAAGGGAAATAAAGGAAAGAATAAACAAATGGGACTGCATTGAATTAAAAATTTTCTGCACATCTAAAAACAACATCATCAAAATAAAAAGAGAACCAACTGTACAGGAAAATATATTTGCCAACAACACCTCAGACAGAGGTTTGATCTCTAAAAAACAAAGAATTCAAAGGAGTCAGACTTCCAGCCAAGATGGAGGCATAGGTAGTCGCACTGTGCCTCCTCGAGCAACCAAAACTAAGGACAACAAAAATTGAGAAACAAGAAACAACCAGAACAGAGAGAAATGAACTGAACGGAAGTCTGACTACCATACATCCAGACTGGTAAGGAGGGGCAGAGTCGGAGGCCCAGGGAGAAGGGTCAAGGGGTCCCGGCAGGAAAAAGCAGTGGCTGGCAGACACAGGCGCAGAAGTGCAGGGGTAGCTGAGGGACCGGTGGCAGACCCTGGGCGTGGGAGGCAATGAGCAGACCCAGTGAGGTGCACAAGGCAGCTGGCTGTCTGCAGTCACACATTCGTGCACAGACAAACTAAGCGAAAACGGGCAGCTACACAGACCGCTCAACCCAGGGATCCAGCAGGGGAAACAAAGCCTAAAAGTACCAACTGAAAACACCTGTGGGAGTTGAGGCCAGGAGATTCTCTCAGACTCACAGGAGGCTCCTCAGGGAAATCCACAGAGTCCGAGAAAGTACACAAGCCCACCCACCCAGGAGCCAGCACCAGAAGGGCCCAATTTGCTTGTGGGAAAGTGGCAAAGGGGACTGAAGTCCTAGACAGAGCAGAGCAGGCTCCATTGTTCCCTCTCAAAACCCGCCCCCACATACAACGTCACAACCCAGCGACTGGGGTGCCCCGCCCTGGTGAACACCTAAGGCTCCGCCCCTCATATGTAACAGCCTCAACCAGACCAAAGGATAATAAAAAATAAAAAAGATGGCTCAAACAGAATTAAAGGCCCCAGAGCCAATTTTTTTAAGTGACCGAGAGATAGCCAACCTATCAGATGCACAGTTCAAAGCACTGGTGAACAGGATGCTCACAGAATTGGTTGACTTTGGTGATAAATTAGATGAACAAATGCAGACTACAATAAGAGAAATGAAGGAAAATGCACAGGGAACCAGTAGTGATGGGAAGAAAACTGGGACTCAAATCAATGGAGTGGAACAGAAGGAAGAAAGGAACAACCAAACAGAAAAGAATGAAGAAACAAGAATTCAAAAAAATGAGGAGAGGCTTAGGGACCTCCAGGACATCTTTAAATGTTCCAACATCCAAATTATAGGGATACCAGAAGGGGAAGAGGAAAAACAATGAGTGCAAAAGTTATTTGAACAAATAATAAAAGAGAACTTCCCCAATCTGGCAAGGGAAATAGACTTCCAGGAAGTCCAGAAAGCTCAGAGAGTCCCAAAGAGGATGGACCCAAGGAGGAACACGCCAAGGCACATCGTAATTACATTAGCCAAGATTAAAATGAAGGAGAGAATTCTAGAAGCAGCAAGAGATAAGGGAAAAGTTACCTACAAAGGAGTTCCCATCAGAATGTCAGGTGATTTCTCAAAAGAGACCTTGCAGGCAAGAAAGGTCTGGAAAGAAGTATTCAAAGTCCTGAAAGGCAAAGACCTGGATCCAAGATTTCTCTATGCAGCAACGCTTTCATTTAGAATGGAAGGGCAGATAAAGTGCTTCTCAGATAAGGCCAAGTTAAAGGAGTTCATCATTACCAAGCCCTTATTATATGAAATGTTAAAGGGACTTACCTAAGAAAATGAAGATTAAAAATATGAACAGTAAAAAAAGACTTCAGACTCACAGTTAGTAACAACCATACCTAAAACAAAAGCAAACTAAGCAAACAGCTAGAACAGGAATAGAACCACAGAAATGGAGATCACATGGAGGGTTAGCAACAGGGAAGAGTAGGAGGAGAGAGGAGGAAAAGACATAGAGAATAAGTAGCATAGACAATAGGTAGAAAATAGACAGGGGGAGGGCAAGAATAGTATGGGAAATGTAGAAGCTAAAGAACTTATGACACGTGGACATGAACTAAAGGTGGAGAATGTGGGTGGGAGGGGGTGGGCAGGGTGGAGGGGAGCGAAGGGGGAAAATGGGACAACTGTAACAGCATAATCAATAAAATTAGAAAAGGAAGAAAAAAAAAGAATTCAAAAGAATCAATGCCAGGAAGACAGACAATTCAGTTAAAAATGGGTGAAAGATATGAAGAGACATTTCTCCAAGGAGGGCATACAGAGGGCCCAGAGACATATGAAAGGATGCTTAACATCACTAGCCATCAGAGAGATGCAAATTAAAATCACAATGACATACCACCTCATACCGGTCAGAATGGCCATCATAAACACATCAACAAACAACAAATGGTGGTGTGGTTGTGGAGAAAAGGGAACCCTAGTGCACTGTTGGTGGGGATGCACACGAGTGCAGCCACTGTGGAAAACAGTATGGCATTTTCTCAAAAAACTAAAGATGGAACTGCTTTTTGATCCAGAGATTCCACTGCTGGGACTGTACCCTAAGAATCCTGAAACACCTATTCAAAAGAACCTGTGTACCCCAATGTTCATAGCAGCACAATTTACAATAGCCAGGTGCTAGAAGCAACTTAAGTGCCCATCAGTAAGTGAGGGTACACTTGCCCATCAAAAAACAGTGGTACATTTACACAATGGAATACTATGCAGCTGAAAGTAAGAAGGAACTCATACCCTTTTGTGACAGCATGGATGGAACTGGAGAATATTATGGTAAGTAAAATAAGCCAGGCAGTGAAAGACAAATACCATATGATCTCTCCTGTATTTGGAACCTAATGAACAAAACAAACAAATGAAAAAAATAGAACCGGAGGCATGGAAAGGAGGAACACACTGACAAGGATCAGGGGAGGGTATAGGGGTATACGAGAGGAAAAAAGGAGACAGATCTAATTAAAGAACAAGTATAAATGACCCATGGACGTGTACAACAGGGTGGGGATTGACTGTGGGAGCATGGGGTGGGTGGAGAAGGGGACGGCAATGAGGGGAAATTTGGACAACTGTAATAGAACAAGAATAAAAAAAAATGTAATGACAACATAGAGGGCTTTCCAAATAGCTAAATCTATTTACTTTTAATAACTATCCACATGTTGCATTAAAATGCATGATAGTAGATTGCAAAAAAGTGTAACAGGTATGATAGTAGATGTCATTTTAAAGATTTTTCTTGGTAAACCCATACCCAGTTATCAATTCCCAATTTTATTTATTTACAAATTTTCCTATCCCATGAAGTCCAAAAGTCTAAGAACCTAGTAGTAGGTTCTTAGTAGACAGGTGACTTCAGCATTCTGGGCTTTGTTTATTCCTGTATACATAAATACATAGTAAGAGTAACTGTATATGCAAGAGAGTGATACACACTAACTAATATTAGAATAAACCAACCTCTAGGGTGAAGAAAGAGAGGAGAAATAGATGGGGTTTAGGTTTTAGCTATATCTATTCAGTATAAGATTTTAAGAGAAAAAACCATGAATCAAATGTAGCACTATGGTAATGTCTGTACAAAATGGGTGGTAAGTACATAGATGTTATTGTCTCTCTTATTTTGAACATCATAATGAAAATAAAAATAAAAATATTAATAATTAAAATTAAGTCAGAAAGAAGTTCAAATCTTTTTTTTGATGTTTACTGGTATTTGACCTTGAAAAGTCAATTAACCATTTTATCCACTCCTCAGTTACTCTTTGATAATAATAGTCCATGCCTTGCAGAGTTGTTATAAAGGATACTTTTCAAAGCAAGGCAGAAAATCTCACTTAATTTACTTTAACTAATAAGGGTTTTACTCTGGGGACATATTAGCCAGATGGTGAGGCCTTACTGGACTGTCCATGCAGTTAAAATATTATTAGAACTTGAAGAAAGTTGAAGAATTAGAAGACTTCCAAGCAACTCCCATGACTCAGTTATTTTATTACCTTCTAAGCAAGAATCAATTAATCTTCTACCATAGGTGTTGCTCAACTTTTCTTTGTGCCTCCCCACATTTACTCCTAGTCCAAGCCTCTCTTTAATCATAATTTCTGTCACTTTATGTTAGTTGAATAGTACCTTCAATTTGGAGTTATTGTGCTTTGGCGCCTACCAGCAACCAATAAACTCTATAAGTGGGGGTGTCAAATTCATTTTCACCAGGGGCCATATCAGCCTGGCAGCTGCCTTGAAAGGGCTGAATGTAATTTTAGGACTGTATAAATGTAACTACTCCTTAACAGTTAAGTGAGATCTTGGTACTGCTACCAGGTAGAAACAAGGTGCCAGGCTGGATAAAACAAGATAGAGGGCTGGATTCAGTCCTTGGGTCTTGTGCTTGCCACCTGTGCTCTACACCATAGCAAATTTGATTTTACTAATCTTTGTACTATTTGGAAATATTTTCCCACCAACCTATCTTGAAACCTCTTTGCCAACTATAGATTTGTGATGCCTGATGAAGTGCCCTTTCAGTAAGCTGTGCTCAAAAGGACCAAGTCATATGGCATAGAACATAGCCATCTTATTAATGAAGAGTGAAAATTTGTACAAATGAAGAATGAAGGTAATGAAGGCTAGTCCCACAGTACCTAAATTTGTCCATCCAGGTCACATATATAAAGGGCCTAGCACAGTATCTGGTACAAATACACAAGAGGGTTCCCTTATGCAATCTGCAGGACTAGAAATTCACGAAGAAATGATCATGACTGAAAAGAGCCCTCAAAGAGGAAGACAAGTCACACAGGCAAAGATATAAAAGGATAACAAGAGAAGAATAGTGTATTCCAGACAGAAGAAAGAGCATGTTCAAAGACTGGAACTCCACAAAGAGTATGGTAGGCTTGGGGGACCAGAGTCTTGTGTAGTGTCAAGGTGTGGAAAGCAATCATCGTGAATGTTGATAAATTCAAAAACACAAAATTTTCAATGATGCATTTGTATTTGTATTTGAAGTGGTGGGATAAGTATCCTGTGTCTGTTGTTTCCACAGGCAATCAGCTCAAAACATAATCCTAATGCCAAAGAGGGATGTTTTGGGGTGGCATATTCTACTCCCCTTCATATTCAATGAGCCATAAAACTTGAAGTTTATTGAGAACCAAGAGCATACCCTACAAAATGTCCAAGGTATATAACTGTTGTGCTCAATTTTTAAATATAGTAATAGCAGGCAAATAATAATTTCATATACAGATGCTCCTCCATTTATGATGGGGTTTTGTCCTGATAAACCCAATCATAAGTTGAAAATATCATAAGTTGAAAGTACATTTATTCATTAAATTCCCCATATGAGTGAAATAGTATTGTACTTTCTTTCCCTGGCTGGCTTATTTCACTTAACATAACATTCTCCATGTCCTTTTATGCTGTTGCAGTAGGTAAGATTTCATTCTTTTTTATAGTTAAATAGTATTCCAATGTGCCACTGCTGTTTCATTCACTCATCTATTGATGGATATTTGAGCCACTTCCATATCTTGACTATTATAAAAAATGCTGTAACAAGCAAACAGACTCATAAGTAGAGAACAGACTGAGTGACAGCTGTCAGAGGGGAGTGGGTGGCAAGGCTGGGTTAAAAAGGTGAAGGAATTAAGCAAAACAAACCAGAAAAACTCACAGACACAGACAACAGTATGGTAATTATCAGAGTATCAGCGGGAAAGGGAGATGGAGGAGGTAGAAGAGGATAAAGAGGAATATATGATGATGAAAGGAGTCAAGTTGGGGTGGGGAACATACCATACCATGTACAAGTGATGTATTATAGAATTGTACAGTTGAATCTTATATAATACTATTAACCAATGTCACCCCAATAGTTTTTTTAAAAACTGTGTTTAATACACCTAACCTACCAAACAGCATAGCTTAGGCTAGCTTACCTTAAACATGCTCAGGACACTTACATTAGCCTATAATTGGACAAAATTATCCAATGCAATGACTGTACTATACAGTATTTGTTGTTTACCCTTGTGATTGTGTGGTTGTCTGAGAGTGGCAGCTCACTGTTGCTGTTCAACATCATAAAAGAGTATTGATAGCCCAGGAAAAGACCAAAGTTTAAAATTTAAAGTACAATTTCTATTAAATGTATTGGTTTTCCCATCTCAATAAAGCTGAAAAATCACATGATATGATCTCTCCCATAAGTGGAACCTAACCAACAAAACAAACAAGCAAGCAAAATATAACCAGAGCCATTGAAATTAAGAACAAACTGATAGTATCCAGATAGGAGTGGGGAGAAGGATAATAGGGGAAGGGCCATCAAGGAGCCTGTATAAAGGACACATGGACAAAGCCAAAGGGTTGGTAAGTTCGAGGGTGGGAAGCAGGGATGGGTGGGGCTGGGGGGTGGTAGGGGAAAAATGGAGACAACTGTACTTGAACAACAATAAAATTTTTTTAAAAGCTGAAAAATCATAAGTCGAACGATCACTAGATGGAGTCCATCTGTGTAGTGAAGGAGAGGACAATTTGCCACTCCAAAATTAGTATTTCTCTATGGCATAAAGATTATTTTAGGCTGATTATTTTTTTAAAATAGCAGATGTTTACTATGTTTTTCCTGATTACCTCCTATAACTGCCCTCAAATGCCAACATCTTATTTTGTCTTTAACTGGATATGTCATTTAATGTGATGGCTTGGGTTATTTCAGAGAGTTACCTGGTTCTCCTGAGTCTCTCCCACATATATAAAGAAGTATACATGTCATAAAATTTCCACTTGTTTTCCCCTGTTAATCTGTCTTTTATTACAGGGGGGCCTCATCCAAGAACCTAGAAAGGTAGAAAAAAATTATGTTTTCTCCCCCACAGTAGTAAATCATTCTTTCATAGCTGGAAGACCCATCTGAAATGCTCAAGTTGTAAATTAGGAATATTTTAGGAGGAAGAGTTTTTAAACATTCCAGGTTATAAGATTTTTCATATATACTATTAGTAGCCAAACTTGAAAAATGTTTCCATGTAAATGCCATTATTTAATTGTTCTTATTCTCCTATGAATTAGGTAATATAATAGGCTTTTCTATATTTTTATATAAACTGTCCAAATATCAAAGAAGCTAATAACTTCCTGGAGATCTCAAAGGCAAATCAAGTAAGAACTGGGTCTGGAGTCATTTGTTTCCATCAAAATTCCTTGTCTTCTTCGTTGTACAAGTTGTATTTTTTTTTACTTTTTTATTCTTTATTTCATTGATTATGCTATTACAGTTGGCCCATTTTCCCCCTTCATTCCCCTCCAGCCTGCCCATCCCCTCCCACCCACATTCCCCCCTTTAGTTCATGTCCATGTGTCATAAGTTCTTTAGTGTCTACATGTCCCATACTATTCTTACCCTCCCCCTGTCTATTTTCTACCTACTGTCTATGCTACTTATTCTCTATATCTTTTCCCCCTCCGTCTTCCACCTACTTCCCTGTTGCTAACCCTCCATTTGATGACTTTTTTTTTACTGTTCATATTTTTAAGTCCCTTTAACATTTCATATAATAAAGACTTGGTGATGATGAACTCCTTTAACTTGGCCTTGTCTGAGAAGCACTTTATCTTCCCTTCCATTCTAAATGAAAGCTTTGCTGGATAGAGCAATCTGGGATGTAGGTCCTTGCGTTTCATGACTTGGAATACTTCTTGCCAGCTCCTTCTTGCTGGTAAGGTCTCTTTTGAGAAATCAGCTGACAGTCTGATGGGAACTCCTTTGTAGGTGACTGTCTCCTTGTCTCTTGCTGCTTCTAGGATTCTCTCCTTCATTTTTACCTTGGCTAATGTAATTATGATGTGCCTTGGCATGTTCCTCCTTGGGTCCAAACTCTTTGGGACTCTCTGAGCTTCCTGGACTTCCTGAAAATCTATTTCCCTTGCCAGAATGGGGAAGTTTTCCTTTAATATCTGATTAAATAAGTTCTCAATTTGTTGCTCTTCCTCTTCCCCTTCTGGTACCCCTATAATTCAGATGTTGGAACATTTAAAGGTGTCCTGGAGGTGTCTAAGCCTCTCCTCAGTTTTTTGAATTCTTGTTTCTTCATTCTTTTCTGTTTGGTTGTTTCTTTCTTCCTTCTGGTCTGCTCCATTGATTTGAGTCCCAGATTTCTTCCCCTCACTATTATGTCCCTGTTCGTTTTCCTTCATTTCTTTTATTGTAGCCTGCATTTGTTCATTTAATTTATGTCCAAAGTCAACCAATTCTGTGAGCTTCCTGATCACCAGTGCTTTGAACTGTGCGTCTGGCAGTTCGGCTATCTCTTGGTCACTTAAAAAAATTTGTTCTGGGGCTTTCAAATCTGTTTGAGTCATCTTTTTTATTTTCCTTTGGTTTGGTTGCGGCTGTTTTGTAAGGGCGGCGGAGCCTTAGGTGTTCACCAGGGCGGGGCACCGCAGTTGCTGGATTGTGACATTGTATGTGGGGGCGTGGTCTGAGAGGGAACAATGGCGCCTGCTCTGCTCTCTCTAGGACTTTCGTCCCCTCCACGGCCTCCCACAAGCAAATTGGGTCTTTCCAGTGCTGGCTCCTGGGTGGGTGGGCTTGTGTACTTTCTCGGACTCTGTGGGTTTCCCCGAGAAGTCTCCTGTGAGGCTGAGAGAATCTCCTGGCCTCAGCTCCCAGACAGGGCTCTTAAGCTTTGAAACCCAGTGGCACTGCCCTTTTTCGCTGCCCATTTTCGCTTAGTTTGCACACGAATGTGTGGCTGCAGACAGCTAGCTGCCTTGCGCCCCTCACTGGGTCTGCTAGTCACCTCCCACGCCCAGGGTCTGCCACCAGTTCGTCAGCTGCTGTCTGCGCCCTACGCACCCACGCCTGCCAGCCAGCATTTCTTCCCGCTGGGACCCCTCGACCCCTCTCCGCAGGCCTCCAACTCTGCCACTCCTTACTGGTCTGGATGTACTGGAGTCCGACTTCTGTTCAGTTAATTTCTCTCTGTTCTGCTTGTATTTTTGTTACTCAATTTTTGTTGTCCTTAGTTTTGGTTGTGCGAGGAGGCACAATGCGACTGCCTATGCCTCCATCTTGGCCAGAACTCAAGTTGTCTTTGAAAATAATGCCCTAGCTCTTCTTTGACAGTAGAGCATTTACAGTTCGGGAATATTTATTTGCTTTTTCACTTGTTTGCTCTAAAGTATTGAGGATGACTAAACTGCATGCTGCTTTGCTGATTGGACATGCCACACCTACTACTCATAGAGACAACAATGTCAATGATGCCTTGCTGGCCTAGAGTTGTGCAGAAAAGGCACAGATTAATCAACATTTCTGTAGGCAACCATTCACATTTTTGAGCCACCTAAAATCATACCAGTGTTAAAAGTGAGTTTAGAGAACATCTAATCCAACTACTTACCTTTACAGACGAAGAAACCTGCCCAAAGATTTTATTTTATTCTTATGAGATCAGAAACTAACCTTTTTGATTTTCAATACATTGCTCTTTACATGACACACAAGTTTGAGAGGCAGTTTGGATGATGGTGAAAACTGACATACCAAGAAATGAAGTACTTAACATAGTAACTTAGATATTTAAAAAGTTTGTATAGTACAATAATTTAGTATATTGATATGACATATATAAGTATTATTACTGTAAGGAAGGGAGAAATTTTCCCCCTTACCCTTCTTGAGTTCTTGTGGCTGAAATAATAATAAAATTGACACAAGACAAATTAACAGGAGAAAAAACAATTTAATTTCATGCACAGCGAAATCACAAAATTGATGCTCAGAGAGTGACTTACAAGCATGCAGCTTTTACACATTTTTACACAAAGAAACAATAAATCTGTGAGGATTATGCAGGACAAAGAAACTTAGGTTTGAGTGCTTATTAGTAAGAACTGTAAGCAAAGTTTGAGCTTGGGTAGTAAATTTGCAAAAAAAGTAACAAAGTTTGTTTATATAGGCATCTGGTCCCTGGATTCCCTAACTCTGGTAAAAAGGATGTCTCAGTCTCCAGGTGCACAAGGACACCTTTCACAGGGGAGATTTATTTCCTGCATTCAGGAAGACAAAGGAGGGTTAAAGTGTTGTTCTCGTACTGGCTGCTTTTCAAGTAGCCATAATTCAAAATAACCAAAATGCCAAAGTGACATATTTTGCAGTGTCCTGCCCTCGACCCCACTGTTACTATTACTGAGATCAGTGGTTCCCAAACCTTAACATGTGTCAGAATCACCTGGAGGTCCTTTTAAAAACAGATGGCTGGGCTCTACCCCCAGAGTTTCTGATACAGCAGGCCTGGAGTAGGGCCTGAATATTTGCATCAGTAGTTGATGCTGCTGGATCAGGGACCACACTTGGAAAACTGATAGTTTAGATCAAAGCCTTCTAAAATCAACTTATCTGGCACTTAAAGCTGTGTGACCTATGGCACATCAATCTTTGAGCCTTAGTTTTGTTATCTGTAAATAAATATGTACCTTATATGATTTTAGGATAACATGAAGCAATATATAGAAAGAACTACATGCTTTTGTGACTAAGACACTTGATATGTAATTACCATCATTACATTCTTATCATTATCAACTGATTTTCTAGGCATTCAGATTCACACGCACAGATAATTAAGTCAATCAACAGTAGTCTACTAGTTCTCCTCCAGGATTCTAATAAATGGAAAAATTTATTTTTTCATGCAAATAGTTGTCATTTTTTGATACTGAAAGCATTTGAAAAAAATTGTTCAATAGCGTAAAAAAGTTTGGCCACCCTTCTTTCCCTACTGAGCTCAATAAACCATCAATTTGTTTGTTAGAGCCCTACTTTATCTTCAGAAGGTAATTGCTTTGAACTGTCATCAATTTGAGTTACTGGGGTCTGCATTAATGTGGTGTTACAGCCTGTAATATGTTTAACTGTGGAAGTCTTTTTTCAGGAAATAGAGTTTTATGGAGTTCAAATGCCCTTATTGATTGTTTGACAAAAATATCTTCAAATGCAAATGCTTCCTGTCTGGAGGTAAATAATGTCCAAGACATTTGAGCAACACATAAAAAAGAAAAAGCCAACTCCTTTCAACCCTAAACATCAGGTGAGTGGTAAAAAAAATTCTGTTGACACTTCACACCAGTCAGAATGGCTATCATAACCAAATCAATAAACAAGTGTTGGAGAGGTTGTAGAGAAAAGGGGACCCTAGTGCACTGTTGGTGGGAATGCAGACAGGTGCAGCCACTGTGGAAAACAGTATAGATTTCCTCGGAAAACTAAAAATGGAACTACCTTTTGACCCACCAATCTCGCTGCTGGGATTGTACCCTAAGAATCCTGAAACACCAATTCAAAAGAACCTATGCACCTCAATGTTCATAGCAGCACAATTTCTGATAGCCAAGTGCTGAAAACAGCTTAAGTGCCCATCAGTAAATGAGTGGATCAAAAAACTGTGGTATATTTACACAATGGAATTCTATGCAGCAGAAAGAAAGAAGGAGCTCCCACCTTTCACAACAGCATGGATAGAACTGGAGAGTATTATGCTAAGTCAAATAAGCCAGGTGGTGAAGGACAAATACCATATGATCTCACCTGTAAGTAGAACCTAATCAACAAAACAAATAAGCAAGCAAAATATAACCACAGACATTGAAATAAAGAACAAATGGACAGTAACCAGAGGGGACGTGGGAGGGGATAATGGGGGGAAAGGGGGCAGGGATTTCAGGAATATGTATAAAGGACACATGGACAAAGCTAAAGGGGATAGATTCAAGGACGGGAGGTGGAGATGATTGGGGTGGGATGGCATGGTAGGGTTCAAATCGAGACAACTGTACTTGAACAACAATAATAAATACATGCATACATACATAAAAGAATTGTTGTTGAATGTATTCAGGGAGGAAAGGTTTGGTTTTTTTTGTTGTTGCTGTTGTTGTTTTCCTAAGCTCTCCTTGCTACTGTGTCACTCTATATTCTGGGGCTTGCCTCCTGGCAGACTGTTTCATTATCCAGGAGTATCATTAATCTTTTTTATTAGCACCTTGAAAAATAAACAAACAATGATTTTGTTATGTTTGACACAAATAGTGCATTTTAATTTTGTAGGCTTGTATTATTGACTTGAAAAAATCTGCAACAATTCAGATTAAAATACCACACTCAATTCTTAACAATACGAAAACACTATTTGATGTGTAGAAATATAATGGCATCTGTTATGCATATTAAATGAAACAAGCTATTTTTGCTTCATCTACATGCAGCTTTGGAATAACTAGGAAAATTAGTATTAATTACCACTGAAAAATTAAAACCTGTCATTCAATTTTATACTTTCCATGAAAATGTTACAAGAAATTCAGTCAACACTTATGAATTATATTCAGAATCATTTGATGAAGACCACACAAAAGAATGCATAATGGATCAGTTAAATAAGATAAATTTCAAAGTCAGCAAATGAAAATAAAATGTTTTTGCTGCCATCACACAATTTTTCAATGTCTTGAGCCCAGATTTTCTTAATATGTATATTAGTCATGAGTAAAATTTATTAGTAATAACCAAAAGGAATATATATATATTTATATATATATATATATATTTATATAACAAAAAGTAAGAGAGATTGTGATATATGCCTCTATTCAAGATATTCATGTATTTTGTGTTACAAATTTGTTTAGTATGATTCAGGAATTCCTAAACATGTACTATATTTTTCAGAAAAATTTCAGTGAGTGATTTTTGAGACTATACCCTAAATCTATTAAATCTTGGTCTTCAGGGTTGAAGCCCAAGAACCCATCTATTCTTTTTTCTTTACTCTTGGATCTATTGCAATTAACAGGTCACCAGCCATTTAGCAAGCATTGTTATAATGCTTATGGTGTTGTCAAATGAGAAAACTATAACAGTTTAGTAATGAGTTTGATGTCTTTTATTCAAGGGAAAGCCAACCATGGATTGGGGGGAGTACAATACCTCACAATCAAAGGATGACACTTTCTGAAGGATGTTGGAAAGAGTGAGATTTATAGAAAGTTAAAAGTGGCGATGTGGAAACATGGCATAAATGGCTAGGATGCTGGGAATTTCCTTATAGGGCTGGCAGATCCTATTTTCTAAGGTAAAGTAAGCTATCTAAAGCTGAGTTGGAAGATTATGATTGGTGTGCATTAGACTTCCTTGGGAGGTGTTTCACATACCTGTAGGCTGATTTAGGCTTACATTTGTGTTGTACGCTGGCCCACTAGCATGTCCTTATTTTCCGGATCTCAATATAAAAATTAACATTATCAGTGTTTTTATTTTAAAGCCTTTCTATATGATCTTACATGTGAATTTTAGGTTCTGAGAAAAACAAAAGAGCAGAAATGCCAGAGATGCCAATTTATTGTTTTCTAGAAATTATAAGAAAAAATATTAACAACCATAACTAAAGTAAGTGACCAAAATCAAATATATTATACATTCTGTTTTTCCATCTTTTTAAAATTGTTGTTCAACTATAGTTGTCTCCATTTCCCCCACACCAGTATCTCCATCCCCAGCCATCCCCACCTCCCACCCTCGATTTTTATCCCCTTTGGCTTTGTCCATGTGTCCTTTTACATGTTCCTGGCAACCCTCCTCCCTATTCCCCCCATTATAAAAATAGCTTTCACAGTGTAAAATTAGCTGACATGCTATCAAAACTTGACTTTAAAAGAACACTAATTTAAAAGCCAAATTTCTGGAATGCAGGTAGAAATATATCTTGGCCTCTCCTCTAACTTTGAACCAAAACCAAACCATGCCTTAATAAAACCACAACATATAATACAAATACTGAGAGTAAGAATACATTCACAAAATAGTCTGTTACCAGCCCTCATTCCATAGCAGCATTTCACTGACAGCAAAGGTACCTCCTTCAGCTCTAGGGCTCCTCCCAAAAGGAGAGCAAATTACCAAAAGTGTTGAAACTAGCTTAGAGTCACATATGAAACTAATAGTACAGCTTATTTCCATACTCCTGGTCTCTGATGATTAGGAGTTAATTGTAAGTACAAACAAAATTACTGTAAGTAAAATATTATGAGATAAGAAAGTTCAAAAAACACTATTATGGAACTATAAATTAGTGGTAAATGCATTGTTTCATAAATGGTTTTAGAATAACTGGCTTTCTATATGAAGAAAGTTAAAACTATACTATGTTCAAGCATAAGTATGAGTAGACTAAGGACCTAAATGAAAAGGCAGAAATATAAACTACAAGATGAAATGAGGGATAATAACTTTGTAATTTTGGTGGAGAGAAATACCTCTCAAGCAATGGCAGAAAGGACACACCATTAGACCAAAAAAGATAGATATGATTATATAAAATTATGAAGAGCAATTATGTACACACTCCAACTTCCTTAGTTTAACAAAACAGGATGATTTGGTCGTTTTAGTTTTTAGCTAAACTGCTCTCAGGTGCAACCCTAATTAGGCTTGGACTGAGAAGATAGTTCAACTGTTCTGCATAAAAATTGAAGTTGAGTATTGCAGTCAGAGGTGAATGAGCTAGTCATTAGATGGAAGAAGGAAATGAGCAAGTGGAGAAGGAAGGAGGAGGAGGGAGGGTAAGCGAGGGAGAGAGAGAGAATTCTAAAAACAGACATATGCAGTATTCATTTTCAGATGTTCTTCGGCTTGTTGCTGATATATAACAGCCCCCTGCACTCCCCTCCCTGTTCCCTATTGTGCTTAAATCTTGTTTTATAGTACTGTGACTACATGTAATGACTATATGTGAATACAAAAATCAAGCAAGGGAGATGGTGTTTCACATTTGGGTTTATGAAGGATGGAGAAAGAAAACAGTCACAAGAAACCAGTTAGATAGAAACTAAATGTTCAACAAAAAAAAACAGAAAAATATGAGGCAAGAATGATGAAGGGTATTATAAGTACATCTTGACAAGAATATTTAGAAGGAAGCAGGTTTCTTTGCATATGTGGAATAGAATTTTAAGCAACTATAGGTGCATCTTACAGGGACAGTATCCTCTCCAGCTGACATTCTCTCTCTCTCTCCCTCTCTCTCTTTCTCTCTCTCTCTCCATATATATATATATATACACATACACACACACACACACACACACACATACACACACACATATATACATATATGTGTGTATAAATATATGTGTGTGTATATATGCACACACTTAATGTGTAATGTAATGTATATATGTATATCCCTATACACACTTAATGTACTTATAAATTAGAATTATATATATATATATATATGTATGTATGTATGTATATGTATATATATGACACAGACTAGGCCAATCATATCCTTTTTCCCTGGATTTGAATCTTGAAGTAACAATGGTTTCTTGATAAGCTTCCCCATTAGACCCTATTCCCCAAATCTCCAGAGTTGTTTCAGTTTTTTTTTTAATTTTCTAAGTTTATGTTGCAATTGAGACATTGAAATAAAGAACAAACTGACAGTAACCAGAGAGGAGGTGGGAGAAGGATAATGGGGATAATAGGAGAAGCGCATCAAGGAACATATATAAAGGACACAAGGACAAAGCCCAAGGGAGTAGGATTGAGGGTGGGAGGTGGGGGGGGTGGGCGGGGAGGCATGGTGTGGTAAAATGGAGACAACTGTACTTGAACAATAAAAAAAGAATTTTGCAATGGATAAAATATAATAAAAATAAAATAAATAAATAAGTAAAGAAAAATAATTAAATGAAAAATAGTTTTAATTAATATACCTGTAAGAGTTGCTTGGCTCATATTGTATACTAAAGGATTGTGAGGTGAGAACTACATTTTTTATTACCAGTATCCCATTCAAATATTAACCTTTATATTCTCATGTTGAAGCATTATTCTGATAAGTATGCCATCCAGTTGTACATGTTTTCTTCCTCCTTGTCTGTGGCTTTTAAAAACTTTCCGGTTACTACTTAATATTCATTAAAGGTATTAATACCTACTCACAATTTTCTTCTGTATCCCAAGCCCTGACATCGTGTTCAGTGAATTCAAAGTTTATAAGTACATTAAGGAACTACTGTTTTGATTTTTCATGCTACTTCAGCTACTCACTTCTACATCATGAACATGCTATCACTCCTAACTGCCCCATTTTTAAAATAACTTTCTAATGACTTCTATTAATTCCTGTTTGCTCCCTCTCCTCCAAAATGCATAGACTCTGTGATCTTACTGAATAGGCCAGTCCCTTGGTGCTTCATTTTCTTCTATTTTATTAGCCACTCATAAATTTCTTTCCTTTTCTACCCAATATGTTTCTCCATGACTTACCATTTCATTTTCTTACTCTTCCCAATGATTCCCTTGAGCACTTGTCCTGATTTTGCATCTGTCCTTCAAAATCTTCAGCCCTGGATTAACCGAACCTCCTGCAATATTCACTGTTCCACCTGAGTAGTTGAAAATTTAAAGAAACATCTGTGGATTGGTACCAATGTGAATTGACAGCTTTCAATCACACCTTTAACACTGTCTTTGGTCAGTCTACTTGTCTTTGAACTACTTCCAACTGTACTTCCCTTTTATCCACAACTCAAACTTTCTCCCAAACCTTACTCCCAGTGCAAGAGTGTGCCCATTTCACCAGTCTTTCTGTCTATTTCCTTATTTTTAACTTATAAGCATGGTTGTATCTTATCTTACAAAGAGACCCTCTATATTTTCTCTCTTTCATCTACTTCTGGCTAAAATCTTTTGTCTCTTCTCCACTCCCATAAACTCATCTTATTCCCTTATGCTCTTCTTTTTATAAATCAAAAAAGACAATTATATACTCTTGCTCAGAATGCCTAAAAATTTAATGTAACATCCTTCAGTAACAGGAGATCACACTCATTTTTGTTTATTTGCTTATTGTCTTACTCTCAGGAACCAGTTAAAATCACTTTACCTTCTCTACTTTTTTGACATATTTAGCTTAGTATGTATGTTACTGATTTTTTTTTACAGCACAATGTTTTTCAACCAAGAATACTAAATCAGAACTTCTGGTGGTGATTTCCAAATATGCATGTTTTTAAAATGTAACCCAAGCAATACTAATATACAACCTTTTTAAAGAATGAACATCTGCTTTAGATGCTCTCAATATAAAAGGTAAGAAATACTAAAAGTTACTACACCTTTAACAAGACAACAAATAATTAAATAACTTTTATTTTTAATAGATTACACAAGGGGAAGGGTAAAGAATTTCAGTTATGGTTGCCTGTTGTTTCCATAATGAAACTGGAAGTATCTGAGAAACAGGGACAGTACTTTATACCTTGCTATCAATCATTCACTTGGAGGCAAGGGAGGGTGGAATGAACTTGGGATTCAAACAGACCTTGAACCCATTCTACTTTAGATATTTATCCTTCAAAAAGTTACTTAACCATCCTGAGTCTCAGTTTTCTTACTTGTAAAATGAGATAGTAATAGTACTGACCACATTGAGCTGTTGTAAAAATTAAATGAGGTAATATATGCAAAGAATTTAGCAAAGTCTCTGGTATATTATAATTGCACAAAAAAGTAGCTACTTGTTGTCTTGCTCTTAGTACTTATACTGTGCACTTGAATTGTTCATGTTTCTTATATTTACACTTCAAAAAAACTTACTAACTTTTGTGTAGCACTTTACAGCTTAGTAAGCATTTTAACTTATGTTATTACAATTAATCCTTACAAAGCTCCATAAGTTAAGTATATTACATATATTTTGCAAGTTAGAAAAATCCACAGATGGGCAATTTAGGTTACATGGGAAACATGGATATGAGATGATATAATAGGTTAATAGTAATTCCATAGATTGGTAGGGAAGAGTGCAAAAAGATGAGGATTGAAAAGTAATCCACTTGAAACTACAAATAATATTGTTATCTAAAACCATGCTTAGGGCAGATATATATGTACACAATCATTTTGCTTCTGAGTTGCCTCCAGAACTATAAACAGACTGGACAGAATAACATAAATGCTTATCAAATTAATCTAAATCCCTAGGTTTCTTTCTAAGATGCATAAGTATTTCTGGGACTTTCCCATAATATCATCTATCTAATGATACAGTAATTATATATTTATTAATAGAACTAATGTCATGATATATGTAGAATATTGATAAATGAGCATCTCATCTGCATACTTCTTTTTGCTTGATTGTAGACTCAAGCTAATCTTATGTCTTTTTCACAAAAGTCACACTTTCAGTTCATTTGATCAGCATGGGCTTTCTTGATTTTGTTTTACTTTTTACCAACAGGTGTTTGTTTCTTTCTACCCAGCTGAGATATGATTACTACGGAAGAGCTGCTGGACACTGTGCTCCTAGAGGCTTTGTATTTTCTTCCTCTCCTTTGGATTTCATCCAAAGCCAATTTTGTTTAATCTGCCTGCTGTTGCTCTACAAGTGACATCTGTTCAAATTTATACTCTTTATCGTGGCCGACATGTTGTTTGTGTGTGTGTTTACCTCAAGCCTACTTCCAACTACATCTTGCCAATAATTTGTGATTTCTACTTCATTCTAGTACAGGTTTGTAGGCATTGTGTTTGTTTATGCAAGATGACTTATATACTTTATTTTTGATCTCTTGTAACACCTACAATTATGCCTTGAAAGAAGCTGGAACTTATTTGACAGGGAAATATAGATTAGTGAGTTCAGTGAGAACCAAAATAATTTCCCTGCTTGCTCACCTTCAGGTATCACCAAAACATGATGCAATAATTAGACAACCTAACCTGCATGAAACCCAGAAGACATACATCAAGGAACTTACTATATACTGCTTTTAGGGTGTGTGGGGAGAAATATATAAAAAAGAATGCTTGAGATCAATTTTTAAAGGATCCCTGGCAAAGATTGAGAGTGAACAGAATAAAAAGGTTTTCCCATAGTAATTATGCAAAACTGTAGTTTTAGCTATCAAATTCAATGCAGTTGAATCAAAGTCAATTAATTTAAGAAAATTCTTTAAAATTGAATCTATTTTTTAATTTTATTATATTTTTCCATTACCATGTATCCCCCATACACTTGCTTCTATCTCCACTCATCCCCTCCCCTCCACAATCACCACACTGTTGTCCATGTCCATGAATCATTTTCCCTTTTTGAATATAAAAATAAAGGTGCGAAAAAAGTAGACATTATTATTCCCTATATATTGCAGTAGTTAAAAACAAGATTAAGATAATATAGGAAGCAGCAGCAGGAAGGTAAATTATTTAAATTCTGAAAGGTGGATTTATTGTGAATACTGATTTTAAGAATATCAAAGAATGCATTATAGATTTGTCAGATCACATGTAAGACCAAATAATAACAATTAGAGAAGAAACATGTTAAAAAGTACAATAGATACAAAGAGTAAATGCAAATAACAGAAGGGGCACATCTGAGTAATAAGAAATAGCAGAGTCCGGCAGACCAGTGAAGAATAGTATGGGTGAAAAGCCAGCATAGTAAAAAATACTGATGATTTCTTAAGAAAATCTAAATGATTATTGAGTACCTCTTATATTGAATTTCTAATAAGTCTAGAAAATATTCTAATATTTCATTGATTTCATTAACATCTCCCAGAAAAGAGTGCTAGCCAAAGAAAGATGAGTGAGCAATTTTTACTTACAGTAAAATAGTTCCAACTGTCTACCCAAGAAACATTTATATTCTCCACACATTCTTTTCCCAGGTTCCATATGTAGATATCTATTTCATTGGTTGTCTATGTAAAATATAAGAAGAGATGCCTTTCTGACTATGAATGCATCAGAATCATTGTTCTTTTTATTGTGGGGATTACAAGAATAAAAGGAGAAAAATGAAAGCCCCTTTCAGTTTCCAGTGGCTGTACTATTTATTTCTTTCTTCCATTCAATGCTTTTCCTGTGCCATGTAGTCTAATTTATTTTCCCACTTAAGCAGTTGGGGTTAGGTATTGATAATATGACCACACTTTCAGCAATGGCAGTGAACAATCATGACACTTGGAATAATTTCACTAGTGCTGGGCATCTTTGCTGCATATTTTCAGGTATCACATTAGTCAAATTTTTCTTTATTGAATAATTGTATCAGGTAAGGGATTTCAAAACCTAGTTCACTCCAATTACTTGGGAAGTATGAAAATTAGTAGCAGAGAGGTATAAATTACATCACCTTGAAGACAGGTAGGTTAATAGAAAAAGAAACCAGATTTTGGCAGTGTAATGTTTATTTAACTCAAGTGCAGGTTAAGAGGAAATTAATGCCTACAGTGGATACTTACTTTGGAACAAATACATAACAATGGGGCTGATTGATTTCCATAAACTCTTGGGAAATGTCTTCATTTTTATATGTTTAAAACATAAATTTCATAACACCTGATGTAGTAAAGTCAGCCACTTTCTAGGGGGAGAAAAGCGACTATATTTGAAATGGTCAATGAAGGTATTTTTAATGCTATTTTTAAATTAAATTTATTAGGGTGACATTGGTTAATAAAATTACATAGGTTCCAAGTGTACAATTCTATAATGCATCATGTGTATATTGCATTGTGTGTTTACCAAATCTCCTTCCATCACTGTATATTTGTCCCCCTTTACCATTTACTATACCCCAGTCCTTTTCCCTCTAACAATCTGTGTCTATGAGATTTTGTTTGTGTGTTTGTCTTGTTTGCTCATTTGTTGCTTTCAGTTTTGTATCCTACATAAGAGTAAAATCATATGGTTCTTGACTTTTTCTGTCTGATTTACACCTTTCCACTGGGTATATATCTGAAAAAAATTGAAAACATTTATTTGCAAGGATATACGCACCCTTATGTTCATTGCAGCATTATTCAAGGTGGCCAAGACATGGAAACAACCAACATGTCATTCAATAATAAAGGAGTGATACATATACAATGCACTACTACTCAGCCATAAGAAAAGATGAAATACTGCAATTTGTGACAATGTGGATGGATCTTGAGAATATCATGCTAAGTGAAATAAGTCACACAAAAAAGTCAAGAACCATATGATTTAATGCTATTTCAACTTAGTAAATTGTTTTATTATTAGGGAATACAGCAAATAAACCCCTTGTTAAAGAATTGAGATTTTTCTTCATATGGATGATTAACTAACATGTAGAAAATCGTATTGTCACATACCATATGAAAGAGGCTTAGGTGTGTACCCAAATAATAGCATAGTCAGACACCTTCTTAATTTTAAAATATTTTAATTAAATAAGTACATATTGTTAAAAAGAAGTGTAATATCTTAGACAATGGCCCATATTGCTCCTTGTTCTATCTCTGGCAGTGGTCTCCAGGAGGGGCATTTTATTTTTAAGAGCATAATGACTGCAGATAATGTCAACCTGAAGCTTAAAGGTGCTTTTGAAATCTCCTGCTCTTCCCTTTAATAAACTATTATGGATTTTTATTCAAAGATTTAAAACATGCTTGACACTTTTTTCATTTAGATATTTTTATTTCACTATGATATGACTTTTTAAATTTATTTATTTATTTATTTTATTGTATTTTTCCATTATTTATTCCCCTATATGCTCCTCCACCTCCACTCACCCCCACTCCTCCCACCCCTCATTCACCACACTGTTGTTTGTGTCCATGAGTTCTTTCTTCTTTTTCCTTTTTGCTTGGTACATTTAGATATTTTTTTGAGCAATGAATTAATAAAAAAACAGTCCTAATAAACAGCTGTAATAATTATACCAAACTTTCTGAATCATATTGATGATGCCTATGGTAAGTTGATAAACTGTTCATATCATACACGCCAAATATAATCTTCTATGTATGTATCATTTTAAATATTAAAATAAAATTGGAGTTGTTTGGTTATATCAGTTACTCACAAAGACTACTTCATAGATCCATGGGAAGGTTAGATTAATTTAGATTCATCTAGATTTTAGAGCGCTTTATTTTAGCATGGTATTAGATTAGATTTTGGTTTTCTCTTGAGCTGATATGTAATAAGTGGTTTTTGTATATGTGACTTCAATGTTTTCTCATGAAGAAAATATTTGCATAGGTGTTTAAAACTTGATTTCACACAGGCTATTGTGCAGATTAAACTACCTTTTGATGTGAAAAAGGTAATCTCTTTAGTTTTCTTCAAGAGCAATAATTATAGATATTCATGTCATTTTTCTTTTCAAGCATTACTCCTTTTCTCAGTTGAAAAATAATAAAGCACTTTTTGCATACTGGCAACAATGACATTCAAAAGCAAAATAATTCCGTTATATCTTCTTACAAGAGTGGCAAAAGACATTGAACAAACTGGAAATGTCATCTTTTTGAGGATTTTTCTTCTGCTTCTGAATAATGTATGCTCCTGAAATAAGTATAAATTACAAATTTGACCCATTTTAAAAATTTTGACAGTACAAAAAATATGGCACATTCAATATAATATTGAGTGTATAATATATATTCTATATAGAACATAATGCCTGAAAAAATAAACTATGTAGACTATGGTAATATTTGCCTGAAATTAAAATATTTGAATTTCTGAACATTTCTTTTTATATAATTTGACAAAACTTAACACATTCCTTGGAATCATTTTAAGTTCAAAATCCTTGTTAAATAAGAGTAAGTCTAATTATACTCCTCATATTCTTTAAAATATTTAATGACTATTGCTCTTTTAATATATAAATGTTTGGAGGATTAGGAATTTAATGTTACTTGTTCAGTAGTATATTTGAATTTAGAAAGTCAATGAACTTCTCATTTTTTCCATTATGAATTTCCCATTTTCTCACTACCATTCTACACAGGAAAATGTCACATTTTGCACTTACTATGGTTTTTGTAAGAATAGTTGCAATATATTTTAGCTTTATCTCAGAATCAAAGGAAATTTGAGAAAACTGTCCAAGTGAGAAATTGCTTTCTAATAAGTTTGCTGCTGATTTTTAATATTAAAATGAATCTATCTTCTACTCTACTGATAAAACTTTGATCAGAGTGTAGTACTTGAACTCTCAATAGTTAACAAAACAACTGTATAACCCCAGTGTATGGGAAATACAAGTTCACTTATGCTTCTTAATAATCTGAAAGAGTTTATTATATTGAGTACTGGGTGGAATCTGAAAGTTTTGTTGTATGTCTCCTTATTTGACACAGATGTGACACATTGTAAACTTATAATACCTTGTTTTTTTTCTTTTTTTAATGAATGATATACAGTAAAGTATACTAATACCATCCACAAAATTTAAAATTTAAGTATGTTAACACAACATATGTTGCTATTTAACTTGTGAGAGATCCAGGGTTACATCTTTAAAAAAGTTTAACAGAATGTTAAAAATGTGTATATGTATATGACATTGAACTAAAATCTTATTTTACATATAAGAACCATTACCAGGGGAAAGCAGCATTGTTAAATGGATGAAGCATTCTGAGGCTGAGACCTCAAGAGTAAAACCATGAGTCTGTATTTGGGTCAAGCCAACAGTCTTTACTTTCTTTATATTTCTTTCTCAACAAATGGTGTTCTTGTCCAGTTGTAAAGTTCAAGTTGTTTCCCTAAGGCAGTGCTTTTGAGATCAACTCCCATGAAAGATGAGCTCTAGTTCAATTCTAATAAAGGCCACAGCCAACCTCAAATGCTGAGCAATCCAAAATGGCAGCAAACTATGTTGAAGCTACACTTACATTCTTCCAGGACAAAACAGGAATTATAATTTAATTACAAAACAATCATCCTGAAAAACTAACTGAAGACTAGCTAAAGAGAAGTTTTACAGACAAAGATTTACAGAGGAAGTCACATCAAGACTAATGCTATCTGTCTTGGTTGGAGCACTTCCCTCAGAGCAGCATCAGCCTTCAGGAAAACAATAGCCCCACACTCTGGACTCCATCTTGTCCCATGCTGTGGAGCTTATGCCCAGCTAAGGAGTACAACTACAGTCTCTTTCCATGACTGAGCCTAACAGGCATTCAGCAGGCAAAGGCAAGCAGAGCCAGATCTTAGGGTTTGTTGGGACTTTGCTGACTTGTCCCTGGGCCTGAGACTGGTAAAATATGGTGTTGGTGTGCAACTTGGTCACTTCTGCATGCACCCAGGCCTAGCAGAGGTAGCCACAAACTGTAGATAACTTGTAGCTCCAAACAGATTACCAAGGGCCAGTAACACACAGTGTCTTATATTGCCCTGCACCAGAGTCCCTCCCAAGAGGCCGAGAACAAACACACTCAGTGGCTAGCTTCAGATAACATCAGAGCAGGATCCAATAATCTTCACAAGAAACATATCCAAAGGGAGATCTCAGCAGGCACCAAAACCTATGAGGCAAATTCTGCTTCGTGTGGTCAGTGTCTGCATAGCAACTTGCATGCCATGGTCAGGGTTGAGCCTCACAGTCAGCCAGCCTGAGGACTGATGCCATGCATGAAGGGGCCGATAGCAATCAAAACTCAATTATAACAAAAGGGCCCACATAACCCACGCAAGGGACTTTTCTGCAACACCCAACTCAGGTGATAATGAAGACTACCCTGGGGTTCTACAGGACATCTATTATATAAGGCCATCCCACAAAGACTAGGAGTCATAGCAGATTTACCTAATATATAGAAACAGGCCCAAAATGAAGGAACAGGAGAAATATCTCAAAAAAGAGCTAAATGAAATGGAAACAAGCAACTTACCAGATATGCAGTTCAAAGTAATAATTAAAAAAGAAAAGATGTTCAACAACAAGAAAAGACAGAGAAACCATAAAAAGACCAACTAAAAACAAAGAATACAATATTTGAAATGAAGAATACACTGGGAGTAATAAACAGTGGGTAGGATAAAGCTGAGGATTGAATTAGAGATTTGGAAGACAAGGTAGAAAATAACACCCAAACAGAGCAACAACAACAACTAAAATAACAATATATGAGACTGGTTTAAGGGATCTTTAGGACAACATGAACATATCAAAATCCACATTGTAAAGGTACTGGAAAAAGAGAGAGAGAAAGGAATCCAGAATCTATTTGAAAAAATGACAGAAAATTTCCCTAACCTGATTAAAAGAAAAAAAAAGACACACAAGCCCAGGAAGTGCAAGTCCTGGACAAGATAGATCCAAAGAAGCCCACACCAAGGTACTTCATAACTAAAATGGCAAAAGTTAAAGACAAAGAAAGAATCTTAAAAGCCAAAAGAGAAAGACACTTAGTTACCTACAGAGGAGATCCCATAAGACTATCAGCTAATTTCTTAAAAGAAACATTTAAGGCCATAATAAATTAGCATGAAATATTCAAAGTGTTGTAAAGCAAAAACTTACAAACAAGACTAATTTACCCAGCAAGGCTACCATTTAGAATTGAAGGACAGATAAAAAGCTTCTCAGACAAGGAAAAGCTAAGGAGTTTGTTACCACCAAATTAATATTACAAGAAGTTATGGGGTCTGTGAAGAAGAAGGAGAAGGAGGAAGAAGAAGGAGGAGGAGGGGGAGAAGAAGGAGGAGAAGGAGAAGAAAGAGAAGAAAGGAGAAGGAGAGGAAGAGGAAAGAGAGGAACAGAGTTAAAGGAATAAAATGGCAATATATACCTATCAATAGTCAATATACATATAAATGGCCTAAATACTACAAATAAAAGAATAGAGTAGCTTAATGGATAAGAAAACAAAATCCATATATATGCCATCTACAAAAGACCCATCTCAGAACAAAAGATACACAGAGAGAAAAGGAAAACAATGGTAAAAGATATTTCATTCAAAAAGAAAGGAAAAAAATAGCTGGGGTAGCAATACTTATACCAGACAAAATAGACTTTAAAATCAAGGCTATAGTAAGAGACAAATAAGGACACTACATAATGAAAAAGGAAGCAATCCAACAAGAGGATACAACCTTGTAAACATGTATACATCCAGCACAGAAGCAGCTAAATATATAAAGCAAATTTGGATGTACATGAAGGGAGATATTTACAGTAATACAGCTATAGTAAATTTTAACACCATATTGACATCAATAGATAGACCTTCCAGACAATTTTGTGACAAAATAAAGGTCAGCCTTAAGTGACACTCTAGATTAGATGGATTTATTTGATATATTCAGACTATTTTACACAAAAGCACCAGAATACACATACTTTTCAAGTGTACATGGAACATTTTCTGGAACAGACCACATATTGGACACAAAACAGGTTGCAACAAATTTAAGAAGATTGACATGACAGCATGGATGGAACTGGAGAGCATTATGTTAAGTGAAATAAGCCAGGCAGTGACCTCACCTATAAGTGAAATGTAATCAACAAAACAAGCAAGCGAGCAAAATAGAACCAGTGACATAGAAATAAAGAACAAACTGACAAGAACTAGGGGGAAGCGGGTAGAAGGATAATGGGGCAAAAAGGGAAAGTGTCTTCAAGGAACATGTATAAAGGACCCATGGACAAAGACAAAGGGGGTAGGATTGAGGGTGGGAGGTGGGGGTGAGTAGAGTGAGGGTGGATAATGGGGGGAAATGGGGACAACTGTAACTGAACACCAATAAAATAGAAAAAAAAAAAACAAAGAAGATTGAAATCATATCAAGCACCTTCCCTGACCAAAAAATCAATCATAATATAAAAACTGAAAAACACACAAATGCATGGAGGCTAAATAACATGTTACTAAACAATGAATGGGCTAACAATGAGATGAAGGAAGGAATCAAAAGATACCTTGAAACAGATGAAAATGAGAACACCACCCAATATTTATGGAACACAGTGAAAGCAGTCCTAAGAATAAATATCATAACATTATAGGCCCACCAAAAGAAAGAAGAAAACTCTGAAATAAACAATGTAACTTTACAGTTAGAGAAATTTGAAAAAGAATAACAAACAAAGCACAAAGGAAATAGAAGGAAGAAAATAATAAGGATCAGAACAGAAATAAACAAAATATAATCTAAAAAACAATGCTAAAGTTCAATGAATCCAAGAGCTGGTTTTTTGAAAAGGTGAAAAAGATTGACAAATCTTTAACCAATCTCATCAAGAAAAGAGAGAGAAGACCCAAGTAAGTGAAATGAGAAATGAAAGAGGAGAGTAAACCAAAGAAATAGGGTTGTAAGAAAATATTATGAACAACTCTATGTCCAAAAAAATGAACAATCATGGAAAAAATGTATAATTGCTAGAATGACATATTCTTCCAAAACCAAATCAGAACAATCAGGCAATCTCAATAGAGAGATTATAACCAGTGAAGTTGAAGCAATAATCAAACATCTCCAAAGAAACAAATTCTGAACTAGAAGATTCACAGAAGAATTATAGCAAACATTTAAAGAACTAACACCTATCCTTCTCAAACTATTCCAAAAAAATCCAGAGGAGAGGAAACTCCCAAGCTCATTTCATTAGGCTAAAATTATCCTAATTTCAAAACCAGATAAAGACATTACAAAGAAACAAAATTATAGGCCAATATTCCTGATGGGTATAGATACTAAATTTCTCAGCAAAATATTAGCAAACCAGTTCAGCAATACAATAAAAAGATCATACACCATGATTAGTTGAGATTTAATCTGGGGATGCAAGTCTAGTATAATATCCATAAATAATATATGTGATATATTACATAAACAGAATAAATAATAAGAACAACATGGTCATATCAATAAGTGCATAAAAAGCATTTGATCAAATCCAGCATCAATTTATGATAAAATCTCTCAGTAAAGTGGGAATAAAGAACACACACCTCAAAGTAATAAAGGCCATATATGAGAAAGATACAGGCAATATCACACTTAATGGGCAAAAACTTCATGTATTATCAATAAGATTGGGAACAAGACAGGGATGTCTGCTTTCACCACTGTTAACTCAACATAGTACTAGAAGACTTAGCCACAACAATCAGACAAAAGGAATAAATATGAGGCATTTCAATTGGAAAGGGAAAATTAAAACTGTCATTATTTGCAGATGGCATAATATCTTACCTAGAAAACCCTAAGGCCTCCACCAAAAAAGCTTCTAGAACTGATAAATGAATTCAGCAAGTAACAGGATACAAAATTCATATGCAGAAATTAGTTGCATTTTATATGCCAGTAATGAGCTAACAGAAAGGGAAATTAAGAAAACAATCTTATTCACAAATACTTCAAAAAGAATTAAATACCTAGGAATAAATCTAACCAAGAATGTAAAAGACCTGTACTCAGAAAATTTTAAGGCACTGAAGAAAAAAATTAAAGAAGATAAAAATAAGTGTTCATAGATTGAAAGAATTACCATCATTAAAATGCCCATACTACCCAAAGCAATCTGTAGCTTCAACAGAATTCCTGTCAAGATATCAATGCTATAGTTCACAGAACTGGAACAAATATTGCAAAAATTATATGGAACCATAAAACATGCAAAATAGCAACAGTGATCATAAGAAAAAAGAGCAAAGAAAAAGGAATACTTTTACCTAATATCCAGCTCTACTACAAAACGATATAAATCAAAACAGCATTGTATTGGCATAAAAACAAACACATAGATCAATAAACAGAATAGAGAGCCCAGAAGTAAACCCATGCCTTTACAGTAAATTAATATTTGACAAAGGAGGCAAAACATGCAATGAGGTAAATATAGTCTATTTAATAAATGTTGTTGGGAATAGTGGACAGATATGTTCAATAAAGTGAAACTAGACCATTTTCTTACAACATACAAAAAAACTAAACTTAAAATGGATTAATGACTTAAGTGTTAGACTCAAAATCATAAAAATTCCAGAAGAAAACATATGCAGTAAAATGTCAGACATTTCTCATAGCAATATTTTTTTTCTGATATATCTCCTCAGGTAAGGGAAACAAAAGAAAAATAAACAAGTGGATTTACAACAAACTAGAAAGTTTTGCACAGCAAAGAAACCATCAGCAAGAAAACCATTGGTTGGGGGAACATATTTGCCAATATTTCTGATAAATTATTAATAGCCTAAATTTTTAAAGAATTCGTGTAACTCAACACACAAAAAACGTCTAATTAAAAAATGGGCAAAACACTTCTCCAAAGAAGATATACAGATGGCCAACATACATATAAAACAATGCTCAGCATCACTAATCATTAGAAAAATGCAAATTACATCCAAAATGACATGCCACATCATACTTTTCATAATGGTTATCATTAACGAATCAATAAACATGCACTAGTGAGGATGTGGAGAAAAGGGAACCCTTTTGCACTGTTGGTAGGAATGCAGACTGGTGCAGCCACTGTGAAAAACAGTATGGAATTACCCGGAATATTTAAAATCTGAACTGCCTTTTGACCCAGAGATTCCATGTCTATGAATTTATCTAAAGAAACCGGAAACACTAATTCAAAAGAATATATGTATCCTTATGTTCATTGCAGCATTTATAAGAGCCAAGATTTGGAAGCAGCCCAAGTATCCATCAATAGATGAGTGGATAAAAAGCTATGGTTCATTTACACAGTGGAGTACTACTAGACTGTGAAAAAAGAAGGCAATCTTACCCTTGGCAATAGTATGGATGGACCTAGAGAACATTGTGCTATGTAAAATAAGCAGTCAGAGAAAGACAAGTAACATATGATTTCATTAATATGAGGAATCTAATGAACAAAGTGAAATAATAAGCAAAATAATGACTGATTCATAGACAACAGGTTGACAGCTGTAAGGGGGTGGGGTACCAGACATTGTGGTAGAGAAATTGAGCAAAAAAGAAGAAAAAAAAACTCATGGACATGGACAACAGTGTGGTAGTCAGGGACAGAGGGGAGGAGGTGTGTGGGGGAGGGTAAAGGGGGCTTAAATAGTGATGGACAGGGACTTGACTTGAAATGGTAAACACACAATACTGTGTAAAGATGACAGCTTGTAGAATTATGCACCTGAAGTCTGTACAATTTTGTTAACCAGTGCCATCCCAAATAAGTCAAAGAAAAGAAAAAGTAAACTATATTCCACAGATGAGTGAAAAAAAAAGAAAATTAGTATTTTTTAATAATGACCTACATATTTCCTTTTCTTTTGTAAGACATTTTGTACTTTGAGTTTGGTGGTCACAATAATAATACATAAAAAATCTTGAAAATACTTCAGTTCAGATTATTTTCAAATAATTCTTGTGTTCTGAAAGAAAAAAAAAAGCCAGACATATAAGTATGCACAATCTGAGGAGCACAGTAGTAGAAAATAAGGAGAAAAAGGAGAAGTTAGAGCATTATAAAAGAAAAGGTATCTTTGAGTACAATTTGGCCAGGGAAAGCCCTGAACAGCCCTATGTATTTATTTGTAAATGTTAATGAACTATCTCAGTTACTTGTGTTTTTAATATATTTTTAAAATTTAAAACAGATATAGCTTTACAAAAATATTATAATGTATAGAGTTCCACATAACTCAAACCATTTCTATCATTATTAATAGTTTGTATTGTTATGGTACATTTTTCACATGCAATTAATCAATATTGATATATTATCAATAACTAATATATATAATTCAATCATATTTTCTTCCTTTTTCTCTACTGTCCTTTTTCTCTTCCAGGGTTCCATCCAGGATATGAAATTACCACACTTAGTAGTTGTGTTTCCTGGGGTTCTTATTCTCTTTGACAATTTCTCAGTTTTCCCATGATTTTATGACCTTAACAATCCTGAGAAATACTGCTCAGGTGTCTTATAAAATGCCTCAAAATTTGCATTTGTTGTTTTTCTCACAATTACACTGGGGTTGTGGGTTTTTGGAAAAAAAGACCACTGAAGTACAGAGTCATACTCATCACATTATATAAAAGGACATACTATTGATTTGATTCACTACTGTTGATGCTGATCTTGATCACCTGGCTGAGATAGTTTTTATCAGCCTTTTCCACTATAAATTAACTTTCTTTTCTTTCTCCCTTTCCATTGTGTAATCTTTAGGTAGAAGTCATTACTCTTAGCAAACAATTAAGGATGGAAAAGATATATTTCACCTAAGTGTAGACTACATAAATTATTTGAAATTCTTCTTTGTGGGAGATTTGACAATTTTCTTTCAGTCATTTATTTATTCATTTATTCATATCACTATATAATCATGGTCTTTCTTCTATACATTGGGTTAAAATTCAATAATATTTATTCATTTTCTTCAAATTATTCTAGCTTTGGACATTGGGAGGTCTTTCAGGTGGCTTCTGTAACCTTTGTCACACCCCCATTTTTTTTGTTTTCTAGTTTAAAACTTTTTTTTTAACTTTCTGGCTCTAAGAGATGTTCCATGTTAATCAAGTGTATTTTATATCCTATTTCTAAAATCAGCCATTTTTCCATGAAATGCTGGAGAATGGCATTAGAAACCAGAATCTGGGTGCTAGGTATTCTCATTGCTACCTGGACATCATTACTTCCAAGGTCCAAGGTCCAAGGTCCAAAGCCCAGGTCCAAGGAAATATCTGTATACTAATTTGTGTGTATGCATTTAAATAATCTATATCTCTATTAAGTTAAATATGTGTTCATACTGATGTCTCCCACTCAAACTCACTGTTATGTTGATCATACTAGTATTCTTCACTTCCTTGTCTATAAACTCACACTCCAACAGTGAGAAACATGGCTCTTCCAATCCACTATCCAATTACTTAATTGTTCAGTTCCAGTATACATGTACAGTGATTTTAGAATTCTTAACTTGTACCACGTGGAGAACAATTTTAACAATAAGAGTACAATGGTTATATACATTTTACCATCTATAGTTTTGCTTTTGCAGAAAGTCATGTCATGGAATCATACATTATATAGCTTTTGAAGAAAGACTTTTTTACATAGCAAGGTATGTTTGAACTATCCATGTTTTTTTATGCCTTGGTGGCTCATTTCTTTTAATTATTGAATAATACTCCCATGTATAGATGTATATAGTGTGCTTATTTGTTCAATAATCAAAAGACATCTGGGTTGCTACCAGTTTTTTTGCAATTATGAGTAAAGCTGCTATAAACATTTTCATAAAACTTTTCTGTAGACATAAGGTTTTTTAAATCAGTTGGGGAAATGATTATTAGTAAAGACTATGCTTAGTCATGTAAAAATTGCCAAACTATGTTCCAAAGTGGCTGTACCATTCAATGTTACCAACAGAAATTTGTCTTTATCCATGTGTCCTTCATACATGTTCTTTGATGACCCTTCCTGTTTTTCCCCATTATCCCTCTCTCCCCTCCCCTCTGGTTACTGTCAGTGTGTTCTTTATTTCAACATCTCTGGTTATAATTTACTTGCTTGCACAAACCACAAGTTTATAATCTTAATAAAGTTCAACATCATTTTCATGTATAATGCTTTTGTATTTTATATGAAAAACTTATCACCAAAGCCAGGATCATGTCTATTTTCCTCTATGCTTGGTTAAGGTTTGTAGTTTTGCATTTTATATTTATCTCTGTGGTCTATTTTGATTTAATATTTATGACTACTTAAAGTTAATTTATAATTATTTTGTATTGTTTATACATTTCTACTAGTTTCAGCTCCCTTTGTTGAAAACACAAATTTCTTCATTGAATTTTCTTTACTCCTTTGTCAAAGATCAATTGACTATATGTGTTTTGGTCTATTTTGGGGAAAACCTATTCTGTTCCATTAATCTATGTTTCTATTCTTTGACTAAATACCACACTGTCTGGATGACTGTGGCTTTATAACCCATCTTTAAATTAAGTAGTGAATCTTCCTATTTTGTTTTATTTCAGTATTTCACTGGCTGTTCTATATCTTTTGCCTTTTCATATAAATATTAGAATCAGTTTGTCAACATCTATAAAACTGGTGGCATTGTGATTGTGGTATCATTTAGCATATAGAGCAAGATGGGAAAAATTGACACACTATAAAGTCTTCTAATATATGAATATTACTCCTTTATTAGATCTTCTTTTATCAAACTTTATGTAATTTTCCATATAGAGATCATGATCATACATTGATAGATTTATGCATATGTTCTTTGAAATTTTTAATTTCAGCAGTTCATTGAAGGTAAATAGTAAAACAATTGACTTTTGTTTCTTAATCCTGTGTCCTGCAAACTTGCTATACTCACTTATTAGTTCCAGGACTTTTTAATATGTTGATTATTTGGGATATTGTCCATAGACAATTACATTGTCTTTGAATAAAGGCTGTTTTATTTCTTTCCAGTTTGAAACATTTTATTTTACTTCTTTATTGCACTAGTTAGGACTTCACCTACAATGCTGAATACAAGTGGTCAAAGAGAACATCATTACTTTGTTCCCAATCTTAAAGAGAAAGTATTCAGACTAGTAAGTATGCTACTTGAATGCTTTTGTCCTGTTATCAACTTGAGAAAGTTCCTTTCCATTCTTAATTTGCTAAGAGGTTTCTTTTTGATCATGAATAGTTGTTGGCTTTTGTCAAATATTTTTTTCTGCATCAATTTTTATCATCACATGATTAGTATTCTTTAGTTTTTAACTTAGTAGATTATATTTATTTTTTACTTTTAAACAAGCTTTGCACAAGTGAAATCAATCCTATTTTATTATGGCATATCCTTCTCTTTACATATTGTTAATTCACTTTGTTATATTTTGTTGGGAATTTGTACATCTATGTTCATGGGAAATATTGGTGTACAGTTTTTTTCTTGTAAAATCTTTATCAGGTTTTTGTATTAGAGTAATGCTAGCTTAAAAGAATGAATTCAGAAATTTTCCTACAGCTTCTTTTGTTTGGAAGAGGTTGTAGAGACTTCATATAATTTTTTCTTAAATGGTAGAATTCAATGGTAAACCACATGAAAGTGATCATTTTATTTTTGGAAAATTATTAATCATTCATTCAAATTTTTATTTATATAAAGCAATTTATCTATTTCTACTTGTGTAAAGTTTGGTACTTTGTGTTATTAAAAAATTAGTCCATTTCACCTGAAATATCAAATTTGTGTTTATACAATTGCTTGTAGTATTCTTTTATTATCCTTAAATCCTTGTCATCCATAGTGGTGACTCTCTTTTATTTCTGACAATATATTTGTGACTTCCTTTTGTTCTTATAATTTTTCTTGTGATAAAATACATATAACAAAATTATCCAATTTAACATTTTAGTGTACAATTTAGTAACCTTAATTCAATTTCACAATGTTTTACAACCATCACCACAATCTATTTCTAAAGCACTCCTAATGGATACTATGTAGCCATAAGCGATAACCACCTGTATCCTCTTTACCTCAGTCCTTAGTAACTAATCTACCTTCTGTCTATATGAATTTGCCTATACTATATATTTGATATGTGAATCATAAATTATTTGTCCTTTTGCATCTGGTTTATTTCACCTAGCATAATGTTTTCAAGGTTAACCCATGATGTAGCATGTTCCAGAATATTACTGTTTATGTATGAATAATATTCAATTGTGTAAATATATCACAATTTGGTTATCTATTCATCTGTTGGACAATTGGATAACTTCCACCTTTTGACTATTGTGAATAGGGCTGCTATGAACATTGATGCACAAGTTTTTCTTTGAGTTCCTTTTTCTTTTTTTTTTTTAATTCTTTATTTTATTGATTATGCAACTACAGTTGGCCCATTTTCCCCCCTCACTCCCCACCACCCTGCCCATCCCCTCCCACCCTCATTCCCCCCTTTAGTTCATGTCCATGTGTCATAAGTTCTCTAGTGTCTACATGTCCCATACTATTCCTACCCTCCCCCTGTCTATTTTCTACCTA